>PVLD010017875.1:0-40574 GCA_004027595.1 Dinomys branickii | reverse complement strand
AGGCTTCCTGGTTCCCCTGTATCTTCATCTTCAAAACTTGTTCTGGGTGGGGTTGAGTTTTGAGACTGCATTTTGTTCCTCTGTTTTCCCATTTTTGGGTATCAGATTCAAAATGTGGAGCTATAAATTCCACAGGCAGTTCAGCAGGCGGAGGTCTGCTGCAAAGGCTGCTCCAGTGATTCCTTCTCTTTGGGAGAATATCCCTTAAGCTTTCTGCTGAGATTTGTTCTTCTGTCTTCCCTTTTTTGGGTATCAGATTCCCAATATTGAGCAGTAGATTCCCCAGGCAGTTCAGCAGGCAAAGGTCTGCTGCAGAGGCTGCTCCAATGACTTTTCTTTGGGGGAATGTCCCTTAAGCTTTCTGCTGAGAGTTCGGCTTAAAAGGCTGTACAGATGTTGGTTAGCTATTCCCTAGCTAGAGACCTAGGTGAGGTGTGTAAGACCGCTCCCCCGCCCTCCCAGGGCTCCCTGCAGATATAGGGATGGATCTCCTCCCCCACTCAGTGATCTGGTCGCGAGCGCAGATAGCTCACCCGTTTTCGGAGTCCCTGCAGGCAGAAAGGTTCCAAGGTGCCAGTTTTTTGTGCTATGCTCGCGATCCGCGGCTCGCAGCCACTTGTTTCCTCGCGCTCTCCGGGTCTGGGGGAGGGAGCGGGATGCTCCACTCCTGTGCTGCTCACGCCGCCCTGGCCACGGACCACCGGCTGCCGAGGGTCTAGGCTGCGCAACCTGCCCGATGCGCGCGAAATGTGGGACTGCCGGGCTTTGCCGCTGCTAATAAGCCAATCTCTGTCGGGAGTCGCTAGAAAGCTGCGCCGGCTCGGGAGGCGGAAGGGACCGAGCTCGCTTTGCCCCCAGGGCGGTCGGACCCAGCCAAGCCCCCTATCCGCGCGGAGCGTCTCCGGCTCCCAGCGTCTGGGGCTTTCCGCATCTCGCCACGGCAGTTTGGGCCGCCCTACTGCATCTCCCCCGGCAGCTCAGAGAAACACGTTCAGTTTGATCTTCCCAGCCGAGGTCCCGGCATTCATGCTCGCCAAGTCTGTCTCGAGCTGGTGGTGTTTATCGGGGAGGATCGCTTCCTTGCTGCTCACCTGGTCGCCATCTTTTGCCGCTCCTTTGGTATTGGTCCTTTATCAGATTCAGATTTTCCAAAGATTTTCTCTGTCTATAACCCATCTTTTCACTTTCTTTAAAAAAAGCATGTCAACTTTTCTCATCAATTTTCTCTTTCAGGGAACAAGCACTACCCCCTACCAGCATACCTAATAGCCCCAGCTCTCTGGTGTCCTCTCCTCCCAGGGGAGTGACATGTATGTCCTCAGGAACATGAAGAAAAGTCTCCAATTGGTATTGACTGTGCTTTTTATCCCTTCACTAACATTACAAGGTCAGTACTGCACTTATTTAAAAAGATGTCAACTACAAGGTTCAATATTTAGAAAATTGGGGAGTAAGCAGCAAGTTGGCCAGTTTGAGCAGCAGCCCTGGGATTCAAAGTTAAGAGCCTAAGTTTAAACTTGTTTTAACTACCGCAGTATTCTAAGTAAATATACAGTTTATCTCTTTCTATTTTTTAAGATTATGATTAGTATTTTCTCAGTAAGGTTTCTAGCCAAATTAAATTTGCTGGATGGTTTTCTTCTCAAAAATTAATACCAGAGCTGGAGATGTAGCTCAGGGGCAGAGCACTTACCAACCGAATTATGCAAAAGTCCTTGGAGCCCATACCCAGCATCACAAAAATCTTGATGTAATATTTTTAAATAGCAATTTTAGTATCAACATATAGAAGATTGTCATCTATAGCTATGGTGCAAAAAACTCCTAATTACTTGGTAGATTGCTTCTTGGCCTTTTGGCTAAGAGCAAGTATACTTGGTAGATATCTGATGATTTCCTTATATCAACATTCTCTTTTCTGCAACTTTCCATAAATCCACAACACTGTGTCTTCATTGATATACACCCCTCTGGGTATTCTCATGCTGGCTGAAAGTTAGTACATAGCATCCTTAGTTGAAAAGCTACACTTAACACGATGACCTCTAAGTCTGCTCCATGGTAACCTAGGATATAACTAGAGACACTTTCACTGAATGTGCATCTCTTCCTCAACCAAATGTAAAATTAAGAAATTGTTGGGTTTCCTGTTCCAAATATTTAATTGGACTTCTGTCCTAGAAAACCAAACTAGTCTATGTGAAATCTTTGAACTTCTTTTGAATGCCTTTAGACCCTTGAGGTTCTCTCTAGAACCTGAGAATTTAACACATTTAACAGAATCATTTTTGCAGCTTCATTTCATTCTGATCAAGGTTATTCCCTTTCATCCCTTCCAGAGATGGCTTCATCTTTCCCTGTGTCTCCAGGGATCATAGTTCCATGGCGCAGCACACTGCAGAAGGCAGGGCATCTCCGATGATGGTGCACTGAGAATGACCCATGTCTGCAATCATCAGGAAATGATAGGAACTTCCTACTTAGAAGAAACTGTAGACAGCTGTTAGAGATATCGCTCCCTTTTGCTGTTCTATGTAGATATACACTACAGCATTTGCTGTCACTCTTTCCCTTTCACAATGAAGAATCAGCGCCGGACCTTATGCTGCTCAGCTTTTTCAGACTGTTTCATCAGCCATGTAATGAACCCATACAGAACTAGATGATCAGTACTCTAGTATTTTTAATATCTTGAATTGCTATAAGGTAGATTTCACAGTAGTTAAACTTATGAGGTATGATGTCAGTTGTCTGCCTTTGAATCCTAGCCTCTCCACGCATACTGGTCATGTGACGTGGACAGCCCTCTCTGTTTCTCTGAACTTCAGTTCTCCATCTGGAATGTGAGGCATTTATACTATCAGTGTCCGAAGGTGAACTGTGAGAAGCAAGTGAAACGATACACTAGAGATGTCGACAGTAGCGCCATGCGCACAGTCAGGAGTAACTTTAGTGGTATAATTCTATGAACCACTCGCCCTAATGCATCCCACATTTTACACCCCAGATTAAATGAACATTTCTATTTGGAGTCCACTCTCATTTTCCAGATCTGACGCTTGGAATACTTCTCCAGCTATCGCCTTTTGCTAAACTACTACATGGAATTCCTCTCTGCCTTGTTGCCTGCTGAAGTTCTGGATAAATGTCTGCCAATTACCCTTATTTCCTGTACCATGGGAGAGAAACTTTTGTCAGACATAGTCCAACGCTCCGTGTAAGACCCAGACTAAAACTTTTCTCTTTCAGTCAGAACGCATCCCTACAGCCCAGAACATTGGAAGCAGAGGGATGTGATAGTATGACCCTCCCACAGAAAGTATAGGCCTGCTCTTAGCATCACAGGTTACATACTACCTCCGACACTCAGCGTTTTCATGTTCAGCATCAACTTCTTACTCACCTTCCAAGAAGAGTAGTGATGACTGGGAGACATGCAGTGAGCAAGCAAGGCAGCGGTTTTAGGAGGAGGCAAAGCTGGGTTGAGAAAAGTAAGAGAATTCTAGTAAAACAAGGTCAAGTCAATCCCCTAAGCCCTAACCTGGTACATGAGTTAGATATTTCCGGAAAATATACCCTTGTCTGGCTTGAGGGGTTGGTTTAAAGGTGAGTTTTCAGTGCTCCCTTCAGCAGCACATATACTGAAAAGGGCAAGTCTTCTGCATGGGGTCATCCCATTTCCTGGCATTGAGCAGTCATGTGATGATGCAACATAGCACTGCAGTAACCTACAACCTTGGGAAGAGGGCGGTAGGAGGCATGAGGCCTGGAGCTCTGCTGTGGCTGAACTTCTAACCCAAACCAGAGCTGTGCTTTTAGAATTCTTGTCATGTGAGAATGCTTGTTTAAACCATGGTTAGTGGGACGCTTTGCTCTTTGTATGCACAAACTTGCAATTCACCCACAGCATAGGCCGGGAAGCTGTGTACAGGCTGACATTTGCTCTTCATGTCAGAGTGCCCCAAGATGCAACTTCAGCCTTCATCGTGGTTAGCTGTTCCAGATTCCTATTCAGTGTGGCTTGTTATCACCACACCCTCAGTCATTGCCACCTCCGCCTCTATCTGGAATGCAGACTATCTTCCCTAGCTGATCAGCACACCCTCAAGGCGATGACAAGCCTTCAAACTCACACCTTGGTGCCATATGTTGGCGCTTGCTGACAGAAGTACCCTCTCCATTGCCTGGACCAATTCTTGGGGTACTGTGTTAACCAGGGCTGCTGGTCTGACCACCGCCTGCTCCCCTGAGAAGAGGAGGGAAATCAAGCAACTGTGAAGTCTGACTTCTGCTGCTTACACAACATCACATTATTAGTGATTAATGCTGGATAATTAAATTGAGAACCAACTGACAGAATATCATTGTACTACAAAACTCTGAATATTAAACACGCAGTTTCTCCTTTATAACATCTTATTATACAGAAATACATATTTCATTTGAAGATCATGGTGCGTGGTCCCGACTGTGCTTAGAGATGGCAGCGGCCCAGGCTCTGGCTCTGAAATGCAGCCAAGCCTATGAAACCCAGCATGTTTGTCAGAGCGGCTAGGAATGTAAGTGCTGTCAACTCATTTTGCTCTTTTTCTGTTGGCTCTTCCCGAGAGCATGTGTGGCTTTCTAAGAGCCGGAGGTACACATGTGGGGCCTGGCAGAACTGTTTTCTGTGCCAGACTCACACAAGGCTCTAATGGGGCTCAGACTTCTCTCAAGTGTTCTCACCTGGCTTCTCAGCCAACTGTTTTACTTTCCATTTTTATTAAGGGAGGCAAGTTGGCAGCAAAAACTGCACTTGCTCTAATCTTGAAATCATTCTTTCCACTACCGCATTATTCCTAGCAATTTAGAGAATGCACGTAAGTCTAATAGTGGGTAAAAATAATTATCTGCTGGTATAGGAGGCAAAGACTGTTTTGTTGGTTTTATGCAAAGCCTGCGATGTGGAAGTGCTTATCCTAGATGCTGTCCCCTTTTGCAGTGATAACAGGGAAGGTGTCCAGGCTGCCAGTACGCAGCTGCACCCAGGAGCACACTGTGCACTGCAGAGGCATTGAACGCTAAGAAGCAGCACTTTGACCCCTTTCCTGAGCATGACACTCTAGCAATTCCTGTAGTGTTTGGAATGGCAGAGTGTTTATCGTGAAAATGTTATTACTTGGTGATCAAGCATACTTGCAAGAAGCCAAGGGTTGGTGAAAATTAGTATGCAATTTTCAGTTAGATTTAAAAATCAGGCCATGCCGAATGCACCTCAGCCAGGCAAAAGGAAATAGCTCTTTTTTGAGTTTCTATCTGTGCTTCCTACCTGTGTTCCTTTGTTCTGTATCTCCTCACTTCTTTCTGTTTTTCTTGTTGGGTCCTTGTCCTTGACGACTGAAATTTACTTCTCATTTTTTTTCCTTCGTTACTGGGAGAGATGCATTCTCCTTTTTCCTTAGAGCAGTCACTTCCCTATTTCACTGGGTGACCCCTGCTTTCTCTCTCTGCTGCCCAAGTGGAATCTCACCCTCCCCAGAAGTCTCCTGACCCTTGCAACGGCTAGGAATCCTCTGGGTTTCCACACGCTCTTTGTTCCTTTAAGACATGTCAGGAAATATGTCACAGTGAGTCCTTTTGTTTGTCTTTCCGAGTTAACTGAGCAAATCGAGGGAGGCATCGCATTCTTCTCTGAATCTTCACCGCCATCTGCATTGCCCGACAAACAGTAAATATGTGGTAAAGGTTTATATTACATTGAAGCACCAGGGAAACATTATTCCATAGTTTCCTTGCCAGAAGATTTACACAAATATTTACAAACCTTACAAGATGGTTAAAGTGAGACCTACATATATATCACAAATGCAGGAAGAATGTGGCATATTGTCCAACCAAATGTGCACGGAAATACTACTTTTATATTCTTCCCTCTCCTATTCTTTTCACCGGCTCTTGATCATGGCGAGAAGACTGCCTCAGAGGCTGCAGCAAACTGTGCCACTTTACACAGAGTTTATATCCTCAGGGGCATCCATGTTAAGGATTATACAGAATGGTTTGTATAGATTTGTAGAAAAAAATTAAAATTCAGAAATGTTATGAGCAAACCAGGGAAGGCAAGGACTTCAATCTGTTTAGTTGTACCCTTCACAAAATAAGCCCTTTTCACAATATGGTTTTCCAGACCCATTTATTTCTGTTTCCTTCTGTAGTATTGCTAAATATTAAAATGATTTATGGTTACTAATATTCTTTCTTCAGTTACCTAATTGCTAAAAGTAAACATGTGGCCAAATTACAGTGTAACTTTGTAACAAAGATGAGACCAGAATAGTAATTTTGGTTTTATATTGTACTGCAGGATCAAAATAATTGGAAATTGTTTATGTTATTTTATATGTTTGCATCTTGTAAATTGGGTTGAGGATTTCTTTGAGTGTTTCGGATTCTAGAGTATGCATTTTATCATGTGAAAAGCAGTTCGCTTTTGCATTCTTTCTCAATGACTGTCTCATGATTACAGTGAGATGGAAATCTAGCCAAATCCTTGCTCTCCAGATGGTTTATAAAGACTTGGAGCATTCCATCAATGGAAAAATTGACCAGCTAAAAGAAAGCCTCTGAAATTCTCATCTTGGTAAGAAAATCAGCATTGATTTTCACTTTTTATTTCTTTATTTTGTACCTTACAAAGAACCCTTTGTAGCTTAGACCCTTTAGTGTTTTTTTAATCTAGGATAGAGGTAGATTTATTTGTTGTTCTTTTAAAATTATTTTTTATCATGGAAAACATTAAAGATTCAAATTGGAAGGGGATAGTGCACAGCTACATACCCATCACTAATGCCAACAATGCTCACTCAACTCCTGGCCAATCTAGTCTCTTCTTAAACTCCTACCCACTTCTCTTAGCCCATCTAATATCCTATCACTTAATTCCTTAGTGCTTGTTGGCAGAACATTCAGTCTACGGACAGTAGGGGTTGAGACACATATGCACCACTCCAGTAGCATTATATTTTCTAACTTCGTGTTTTCCATTTCTAGATATCTCTAAAATATGGAATAATTTAAAAAATCCATTTGCACCTGTGTACCAAGAAGTTTTGTTCTGATAATCTTAAATATCCCACTCCTTTCCTGCTTTGTAAGGGGGGCGGAGGGAAGATGGGTAAGGAACGAAAATGAGATCTTCCTACAATGGTTCTGTTAGGTCATTCTGGTGTCCTGGTGGAAGCAGAGCAAGCATATTTCTCATCTACACATTAAATGCAGTAGACAGCTTTTTGTTACCACAATGAAACTAGCCACACTAACTTTATAGTGAGAAGAGATGTTTTTTCCTTCCAATTTTAGAACCTCAAGGGCACAGTGCCTACACTGATTCAGTTCTGGTGAGGATCACTGGCCTCTGTCATATCATGGTGAGGGATTTACTGCCTTCTTAGACCAAGACTCCACTGATCTAAGAAATCCTTTCAGGCCCTACCTCGACATTTCCCAGTCCAAGTCCAGTCCTCCAACATGTGGACTTTTGGGAGCAAATAACATCCAAACCAAAGGTAAAATATTCAAGTCATTTTAAAAATTTGACTTTGGAATAACAACAAATGCTGGATTCAGTAATACGATCTTTAAACAAAATTCAGATTGGGGATGAAAATGTGGGTGTTCCCTACAGTGAGCAATCTGGAAAGACTCCATAGAACATAGGTTGACATGTCATGTCAAGAAGAAAAGTTGGAAGTTTTGGGAATTGAGTATTTAATGGAATTTAGGGGAGAAGGTAAGAAGCTAGCAGAGTATAAGGTGCATTTTTTCTTTTTCTTTCTAGATCAAGGCAAGTTTTTGTTTGAAATGGCAATCTGAATCCATCTTTGACCTCTTCCAGCTGGCCCATTACTCTTCTGATGGAGGTTTAATATTCAGAGTATGTAAAGAACTCAAAACCAACCAACCAACCAACCAACCAAAAAGGACATGTAACCCAATCAATAAATGGACAAATGAACTAGATAGACACTTCTTAAGAGAAATAAAAATGGCCAAAGTTATGTGGAAAAATATTCAACATGTGTTGCCATCAAAGAAATGCAAATTATAACTACCCTGAAAATCCATCTCACCCCAGTCAGAGTGGCTGCCATTGAAAATACTAAAAAACTATACATGCTTGCAGGGCTGTCAGGGGGAAGGAAACCTCTTTCACTGCTGGTGGAAATGTAAACCAGTATAGTCCTTGTAGGAATCAGTGTTGCATTCCATCAAAGCTAGAAATGAATACTACGTCATCCAGTGAATGAATCAAAGTCAACATATTACAGTGAAAACTGCATGGCTATTTATGGCAGAAATATTCACAATAGTCAAGTTTTGGAATCTCCCTAGGTGTATGACAATGGATATATGGATAATGGAAATGTGGAGTATATACTTAATGGAATATTATTCAGCCATAAGGAAGAATAAAATAATTTCATTTCAGGAAAATGATGGATCTGGCATCATGCTGAATGCAATAAGACAGACATAGTAAGACAAGTATTGAATATCTCTTCCTGTGTGTGAATCTGGTGTGGAGGAATATTACACACAAGTAGAAGAAAAACCATTTGAGGAGAGGAAGTGTGTCAGGGCAGGAGGTCTGTAAAGATAAGGGAGGGTGGTGTGAGGTGGAGATGATTAAGTTTATTCTATGTGTGCGTGAAGATCTCAGATGAAAACCTACTGTTCTGTATAATTAACATGCACTAATTAAATAAAGAAAGCAGTCTCCAACACCCGTGCCAACCTGGGTTATGTGTCTCTGTCGGGGCTTCCCAAGGCCCTTTGCCCCTCAATATCAAGTACTGTGGAAAGCCACAGTAAAGTTGCCTCTGCAGGGGCCTTCCTCCTTTTAGCTTTCTCTTGAAATCAGAGACCATAAGTTACTCATCCATACAAAATCTAAAACAGACCTCCAGTAAGTATTTATTAAATTAACTACATATAAGTTTATTAAATTTGTTCCATATTATTTTGTCTGTATCTACCTATATCTAATTATGGCAAATAAGTCCATGCTACTATAGTCCATGAGATATGCAATAAGATATTAAATGGCAATTTCTTAGGTAAAAAAGGCCATGATCCTATGCAAAATGATCTCAAGAAACAAAGCTTTGGAAAGGCTGCACAGAGTGCTAAGATTAACAAAGCACTGATCCATGGAAACAGCCATCCCCACATCAGCGAGCTCTGGTTAGAAACAGTCTTTGACTGCAAACAAACCAAAGCAGATGTGCAGAGGACAGAGAACAGAGGGGCCACAAGCGTGAGCAGAATTATGACCCTACCAGCGAAGGTCCTGAGGGCCGCCATCAGTTGCTTCGGCAGGAGAACTGGGAGCTGATGCTTCCTACACTGTAAGCTGTTCTCCGTCTTTGAATATGTGCAGGCAGAGGCAGGCCATTGCACTGTTGTCTTTCGCAAGTGCTAAACTGTCTGTGCCTCCCCCTGGATTATCTTTCTGAAACCCCAAGTTAAAGAATTCCTGCATTTATCGTTCAACATGGCACAGAAGATTAAAAAATCAAGTATTTAGTGCTCGGCATGTGTGCAAATCCTGAAGCACTTTATTGAAATACTGAGCCCCTCAAATAGGTTTTCCTCTGTTCTGAATGTGTGGTAGTCATTCCACATCACACTAGTGGCCTGTTTTCTTACACAGTTTTAACTCAGTCGTCCCTTCTTCACACTGCAAGATGGTGCAATTACAGGGAATTGAAATAAACATGTAATTCTGATGAAGTTCTTTTAAATTATTTTATTTATTAATAACAGAATAAATTAGTGAAATAAAACTGCCCAAGTTAAGACAATTCCTTAAAATATCAGTATCAAAACCTGATTAGATTTTAATTTAGATATGCTTGCTAACATAAAACACACAATGCTGAATATTATTTCCTCCTTTTGAACCCCAAGTTAATGTATTTATATATTATCATAAAAAGGTAATGTATTTATGCTGCTCCAGGTATCAAGTACTACAAATTTAATAATGAAAAACAATTATTCTGCCCCACCTTATCATCCACTGGTTCATTGTTTAAATTTATTCTGTAGTTTGTGTTTATATTTCAAGATTCTATCAATACAATGTATTTCACAAAGCTCAGATTTTAGCAGTGCTCTATCACACATATGTTTCCCCTTCTTCCATTTTTTTCTGATAAAAAAAAAAGATCAACACTGTGGCTGAGTCACTGCTCCACACCCACCTAGTGGGCGTAGGTGATGTGGCTCCCTGCTCGTCCAGGTGCCGCCCTCTGGATTGAGTTTCGCTTTCTGAAAACTTGTTTGCTGCTTCCTTCCCCCTTTCCCATTCCCCCACTTTCCTGCCTCTTGTGGCTTGCTTCATTTTCTGTGCTCTTAGCCATTTGTAATTAAGTGTTCCCAAAGCCTCTAATGGGATTGTGAATCGTTCTGTATAGTATCTTATATGCAGTCAAACACATCCGAATTTCATGGATTTCTTTTCCCTCTGGAGTTCTCCTTCCTGAGTGAATCATGGTGGCTGGGTCTAGCCTACACTGCCCACCTGGCTGTGTCCTGCTTATTTTTCCAGCCATTTTGCCAACATTAAATCAATAAATTGATAAGATAATGTCAAATATTTTGGTTGACAGTAGTAGGAAAGACCCCCAAACTTCAGTCCCTAATCCCCGTTAATTGTTATATGATGAGGTACCATGCCTGTGATTGTGTTACCTTTTATGGTGTGATTGAACATAGAAGGGGAGTTTACTGAGGCGGGCCTGATCAATCACATGTGATCTTAAAATTAGAGTACTTTCTCCAGCTAGTAAAAGAAAAGGAAGGCAGAAGGGAAATCAAATTCTGAACCAAGTAAGACTTGGTGTACCGTTTGCTGGCTAGAAGTTGGAGGAATGTGTTCATACCTCAAACCACCTGGATGAATCTCTGAAATGCTTTGTTCATCCAAAGAAGTCCAGATTAAAAGACGCCATGTCCCATAATCCCATTTACACAAGGTCCGAAGAGTGTGAACAACTATTTTATGATGTTAGAAAAATCTGGTTCTGAGAACAAAGTGGAGAGAAAGCATGAACTAGGAAGAGCCACAGGAGACCTCTGCAGGGAAGGAGGTAAATGGGGCTTTCGGTTTTGATGGTGGTTTCAGGAGTGTCTACAGTTGAAAAGTTCATAGAACCAAAAGGCTAATACTGGTGCATCCAAATATTCAACGTGTCTAAGCTGCTGAAGCTTCAGTGTTTATATACCATATTCAAAATAGGTCATTTCAAATTAAGTCATCAGGGAACCATTATAACTTGTTTTTTGATATAGTTACATTCCCCATCTTCACAAAATAGATACTTGTTTTGGAGAACCAGGGTGATATTCTCTTTCTTTTATAAGCAGCGGCCCTCCTTTCTGAAGCAGACTCCTCTTTCACTGTTTGTCTAATATATTCTGAATGTGTGGTTGCCTTACAACCTGAAAGACACTTTATCTTTGTTTAATTAGATAGTAAACCTACTAGGAGATTGTTGACTTCTGTTAGTACAAATGTGCTATCAAAGTTTACAAATATATAAAAACCATCTTAAATATAGTCTTAACAAACTCACTAGAAGGACAATAATTATAGGGTAGATCCATGAAGTATGTTTACAGATACATATATTGAATTAAAAACGCAGGATAATAAAAACAGTTTAGCCACAGAGCAGTCACAATTCATAGAGTTACAAGCAAATATCAGGAAAAGTGAACTTTGTAAAGCATCAGTGATCTGCTCCATTTTGCCATCCCCGGATCTACTCAATCTATTTTTAATTAAAACCACCTTCTCTAGTCTTAAGCTAATCCTTGAGAAGTGGAGACACAAAGAACAGAAAGGAAAGTGGTTCTTGTTGACAGATGATAGAGTACAAGGGCTGTGCTTTTCAGTTTATTGCCTATTAATTTCGGAAGTCGGATTATGGCGGATCTGAGATATTTCATTTCAGTCTTAAATAAGGGACTATGACTGTCAAGAGGAGGGGCTGTAATTTAGCTTTTGGCTTCAGTCTTTTCCCCGTCACAGATATAACTGAAGATTTGGTTGTAGGCTGAATAATAGCACCATTGATCACACTCATGACCCACAAAGTAGGATGATTTGGTGCTTGAGACTTCAAAGGACTTGGGTTCTGAATGCCTGATCAGTCCTTGTTGTTGAAAATGGGCGATGATTGTGCTGACTCTGCACTACTTTCTCATCTTTCTTGGCTTAGGGTCGAGATAACTGTCAGCAAGCAAGATCTCTGTTGGCTTATTTTCAACCAACATTACCTATAGGCACCTACTGTTCATGTACTGTAAGAGTTAGAGTGGACATAATAAAAAACATATTTTTAAAAATCAAAGTTCCCATGAGCCCCATGTACAGATAATACATAGCTCTCCTTTCCTTGCTGTGTTACATAAGCAATTTTCTTAACCCTTGGCTTTCCTGAGGGATGACTGGAAAGATAAAACAGCATGTGCATTTATTCTTTCTGTTGTTGATCCCGTTTCTGTGTACAATAAGAATTGCGATGGGCTTTAACAGTCTCAGTACCCAATTTCAGGCCAGGTGAAGTGGATTCCAAGGCCTCCTCTGCCTTTCAAGTTCAAATTTCTACCACTATTTTCCATGCCTCATTCCCAATCCAGTGTGGAACCCAGCTCTTCTTTTGACTTTCTCCTTGTATATTCAACAGCGGTTGTTTTCTGAGGACTTGTTGATGTTTATGGCAGAGAAGAAGGTGCCCACCATGGTCTTGTGCATTCCCTTTCACAGGGTGTAATTGTTTCTGAGAACCGCTACGTCACCAGGGCACAGTTCCTGGCATATGCACAGTGTTAGCTTTCTCCTGATTTGCCTCCTTTCTTCTGAGTCTATGTGGTAATTTGGAGTGGGGTTGTCCTTACAGCATTTAGAGTTTTCTAGCTTTTGCACACCGCCCTCCATGATCCCTTCCCGGATCTCATGAACTCCTTTCCAAAGCACAGGGCTCTCCTCCAGGACTTCCCGGGGTGATGGAAGTGTGCTGCCCAGGCTGGTAGTGAGTAGCATCTGTGGCTATGGAGCATTTGAAATGTGGGCAGTGTGATGAGAAACTGAATGTTTTTATTTTAATTACTTGCATTTAAATACTTTCACTTAGATATTTTAATTACTTTCATTTAAAAAGCCACACCAGACTAGTGTTACAAATGCATGGTAGCTCTAGCCCCAGGGACGATGACTCATACTCAAGAATAAGACTATTTTTTTCTCAAGACAGGAAGTGAAACATGGCTTATCTTAAATTTTTAAAAAGTCTGTTGATAGCATGTTTGTAATTTTGTCTTCCTTTTAAACAGCAGCAGATAAACTTTAGGGTCCAAGAAAAATGTGAGATTTGGGCTTTTAATGAGAAAAGTTCTCACCCCATAAAGCAATAAAGAACCCTCCTGGTGTGATTTTTTAGGCAAGAATTTAGGTGATTCTCATGCCAGTGATCTTTAGTTCAACTTCTAAGAAACACTGTCAATAAGTGTCCCAAATTCTTGAGGTAAAGAAGGTTATGAATATGAATAAATATGGAATATTTTAAAACAGTATTGGCATTAAACACTGCATGAAATTAAGATTAAGGAAATCAAGATTAAGGAAGAAAAAACACACTTTCTGCTGACAGTAGTGCTGAGTTCAATCTCTAGGCAAGTTTCGCTCTCTTTCCTGCTGAGATTCTGTGCTAGGAAAGGGCACAAGTCCCTGAGGAGAAGGAAGCTATCTGTCTCTCATTAGTCACTAATTCATTTAGTCACTGATGTGCTGATAAGCCCAGGAATAAGATGCTACTCTTCCAGTACTCACTGTCTAGGGTTTGGAGGAAGATTGCTGAGCCCTTAGGGTTTTTAAGAGACTCTGCTAAACTATACCTGTGTCTTTTATCACTGTAAACACCCTCCCCACAGCAACCATATGCAGAGAGATGTTGATGTTACTCAAATAAAAATACTTCACAAGGAATTAAAGCATTCTCCATTGAAATCTGCAGACTAGACCACACTAGGGGCTAGAACTTGGATCCTGAATGTTGCCCCAATGCCCACACATTCGCTGAGGGCTCACTTTCTAGTAGGTAGCACCAGTGGGAGGTAGTAGGGCCTTCAGTACACAGCACCTAGAGGGAGGACATCAGGTCACTGCGAAGGGGAACTGACTTTGAAGAGGATATTGAGACCTTGTACCCTTCTTTCTCTTTTTGCTTCCTGGAATCATGTGGTAGCCAAACCCTTTCTGTAAGCATTCCCACTACGATATGCTCTGCAGCGACAGACCCAGAGCAACATAGCCAAGCAACAGTGGCCGGAAACCTCTGCAACTATGAGCTATACAAGATTTTTCTCTTCAGAAATTGGTGTCTTAAGCTGGCTAATGGCAGGTATAGAGAGAAAGCTTTGCAGCAGAAGCACCATGAGCAGACAAGCAGGGAGACCATTTGGGTTTGGAAGTGCACAGGCTGATCCTGTTCTACTTTCACCCTGTGGAGTCTCTGTCACTATCAAACCTGGAAGCCACTGGGACTGGTGGACTGCATCTTGGAGACCCGGGGGGTGATGGGGGGATATTTGGAGAGGTAGAGAACAAAGGTGTTTAGAAACTTAGTTTTAACTCAGATACTTTTCCCAGTAGAAAATTGTTCCATGTGTCAATCATTCATTTATACTGGATGGTACTTTCCACATCCATATACGTTTACTGGACTTGTTACTAACATACAAAGTGCTAGTGAAGTACACTACCTTCAGAATATTAAATTAATCTGAGCTTTAGCCAAATGCCTTGAATGAGATTAGTCAACTGTAAAATCACAGGGTCAACATGTTGAGTTGGATGGCCAAGAAGGTTATGACCAAGATTAAAGGGCTTTACTAACACACATGGCTATAACCTGTTTAAATGAGCAACAGTGCTTCAGTGCATGAACACTTCTGTTTGCAAACAATTCGGTTTGCCAACAAAAGCTTTGGCAAAATTTTGTGTCCATTCAGGAGTTCTACATCAGTTGACAAACACTACCATGGCCCTCCCTACACAAACACAAACACAAACACAAACATGAGCATAAACACAAACACAGCCATCTTCCCCCAAACCACAAAACAAGTTAGACTTACAAACTGAAGTACCACTGTATTTTACCTAGCCTAACAAAGAGAGAGAAAAGGAAAACTATGTAAAAAAAAAAAAAGAAGCACAGAAAGGAAAAAGAAAAGAGAGAACAAAATGACAATGGAAGGGAATTGATCAATTTAGAGAGTAGAAAAGGCAGAGAAAGAAACTGTAGAACATGCTGGCAGAGTGTCACTATCAGTGCTTGGAGGGTCAATAATTTTCACCCCCTTGTGTAATATTTTATCCTTATGATCATGTGGTGAATCATTTTCAGGAGTGGATACAGCTTCATCAGTGTTACAAATGCATTTGTGTTTATATTAGATCAACATCATATGTGGTTGTTTCCACTGTTTTATAAGCTTTAGATACATATAATTTTTTTCTGGGGTGTTACCTTGTAAATATCTATCTGTGTGAGAGCTATTTTTCTCACAGTGAATTACTGCATTTGTTATTTGTGAGTTTGGTGGTTGTCACTTAGTAGTGACCAGCACTATGTTTACTGAGACAACACGCTGAAGCCAAACTGCCAGCTTAGTGATCTGACAAAGGGTCCATCCCCAACAGTTGGATTTGACCAATAAACTCTTCATATTTTGACTATATCCCAGTTTTATTTCACATATTTTACTATGACTATAGTTCTTAAATTCAAAACACGAAAGGTTAATATTAACTGAGAACACGTTGTGTGCAATGTACTTTGTTACTTTATGCATTTTCACTTCACTGCAATATTCTTAAGTTGAACTAAAAATGGCCTTCTAGTTGGACAGTTGTTTGCATTAATCAGCTTGACAAAGCTTGATGAATTGGGGCTTTTTGGTGCAGTCTGACTGACATAATTTTGTACTTGTTTCCTTTCAGGTAAATTTACTCTCTAGCTTTTTGGTCCGCAGAATATTAGCTTTGCATTTAGCCAACTAACCATCCAAACAAGCATGCGATCATAAGACAGGAAGTACCGAGACAGGAAGTACCGAGGCAGGAAGTACTGAGAGAGGAAGTGCCAAGAAGTTTGCCTTTTGGAAGCTGGGAGATCTGGCTTTGACTACGAAGTCTGAACCTGTAACTCAAATATTTGCACATGTAAGAGTCACAGCTGTGGGAAAACGCTTGCCCATTAACTGGCAGACATTTGAAATTTTACTAGTTTGAGTTCTATCACCTTAGTGTGAAAGTTTTCCAGGTTTCCTCATACCGCATCCATCCACACCCATAGATAACCTGAAGTTGTTCCTGTATAAATAAAAGAATGAAGTGTCTGAGGGCCGAGAGAGAGGTCCTAATGAGGAAAAAATGAGAGAACATTTGGAAGAATAGAAGACAGACAAAATGCCCTTGGCCAGTGGAACAACACACCTTTACAAACACACACACACACAAAAGGAAAGGGGTACCAGACGATGTTGGGCAAATTGCAGCAAAAGCTCACCTGTGTCACTGACTAGATTTTGAACACATAGCAAGATTACTTCGACACAGTAACATTAACTTAGACTTTATTTATGTCTTCTATAATATCAGAACACAGACCATGTGACATTCCTGTAAGCAACTAAAGAACAATGATCAAGAGTAGAAAAGTAGAATTCATATAAAAGACTATTTCAAATGAATGGTTGATGCAGAAGTAGTCTAGAATGACAAATCTCTGCCAGGTCAGGGCTTTGACATTTCTTCCAAACCACAGAAACATCCCACTACAAAATAGGACTGGAAACACGGGTCTCTAAATACCAGCCTCCGTCTCTACTCCAATTTCACTCTTAGACTTCTTTTGACTAACACCCCACAGCCTTACAGACAGCAGAAGCCTATTGGCTTTCACTGTCTATTCAAAAATGGAGCTGGCAAAAGTGGATTTACATACACAGAAGAAAGAAACTAAATCACTTGCTTTCATTACAAACAAAAATCAACTCAAAATGGATCAAAGACCTAGATGTTAAATCCAAATATATGAAATCATTGCAAAAAAACAGAAAAATCATTTTAAGACATTGGTATAGACAATGATGTGTTATATAAGATCTATAGAACATAAGCAGCAAAAATAAATTGAGAAATTTCTTCAAAGCAAAGGAAACAATTGATAGAATTAAAAGAGAACCTACAGAATGGTTGAGAAACTTCACAAACTATTCATCCAACAAAAACTGATATCCAAACTGGGGATTTAGCTCAGCAGCACAGAGCTTGCTTGGCAAGCCCTAGGTCTTGAGTTCGATTCCCTCTACCAAAAAAAAAAAAAAAAAGTGATCCAGAATCCATGAGGAGGTAAAAATGCTGAACACCAAAAAGTTCAGCAAAGCAATTATAAGAAAAAAAAAACTAAAGAACTAAACAGACAATACTCAAAAGATGATATATTAATATACAAAAAGTACATGAAAAATGCTCATCAAAACCAGAATGAGAAAATATTTTACCCTAGCTAAAATGGCTATTTTGAAAAAAACAAACAATGGTAAATGCTAGTAAGGGTGTGGGGATAAAGCACTCTTGGCCACTGTTGGTAGGAGTGCAAATGAGTACAATCATCAAGAAAAACAGCACAGAGCCTGCTCAAAAATCTAAAAAGAGAACTAGCATATGCTCTAGTGATCACACTACTGGTATGTCCAAGTCATTACAGCCAAATGACATTTATGCTCCCGTTGTTTATTGCTGCACTATGTTCAATAACCAAAATAGGCATCAGCCTAGATGCCCTTAAGTGGATGAATGAGGGAAATCAGTCTAGTTATACGAGGGAGTATTATTCAACCTTAAAACGCATGAAATCTTATTCATGGCAACATGGATAGAACTAGAGGTCATTATTGGGAGTGAAATAAGCCAAACACATAAAGACAAATATAACCCACGTCCTCACTCATGTGAGGAAATTAATAGAAAGAGCAGAATGGACTCGTGGTCATTAGAGATTAGGAAATGCAATGCAGGTCGAAGATGGAAAGAAGTTCAATGAGGCAGCAAAACAGAGTGGAGAAATTACTTTTGGTTCTTCTTTAGCACAATAGGTAACTATAGGTTAAAGTAACCTGTGCTGTTTCAGAATGACTAGAAGAGAACAAAATTCAAAATGCATCAAAGTGATGAATGGATGAAGGGTTAATGGACAACCCTGATTTGATTATTCCATGTTGCATACATGTATCACATGATCATAATGTACACCATAAGGACATAAATACTATGTTTCGATGATAAAAAAAGAAGTCTGTTTTAAACATGCAAAAAGTCCTGCTGAGTCAGCAGGTCAGTAAGTCGGACCCTCAGAAACTGAGAAATCCCAAGCATTCCCCTCTAGCCGGTTGCCCTTGTAATTAATCAATGAAATCTACCGTGCTCTCTGAGAATACCTATTAAATCTACTGGGGGAGAGAAAAATGCCTGAAAAAACGCTGAACTGACTTCCTGCAAGACAGAAGAAACTACCACTGTCTTTTTCTCAGAGCCTTCTGTCTCGAACCGAAAGGAGCTACGTATTTCCCTTGACTGGATTCTTGAGCTGCAACCCTACAAAGTTAGGCAGCATTAAATTTTTAGTTAAAATACTAGTAGCTCTATGTTCATTAAGGCCAAATATTTGAACTGGTTCTGTGTAATAAAGACTAAAGTGACCAACCAAGATCAGATAAGAAAAAGTGAATACATATCTTTTGGGAGTATGTTCTTGCTGTAATAAACCAACCATGTGCTTTCCTATGAGGCATTTATGAGACTCAGACAAGCAAAAAGCAAAGGAGTAGCACGGTTCTGCCAGCCTCTGGGAAGTGGGAAATGAGCGCCACAGGAAGAAAAGCAGTGACTTCCGGGCAAGCCACTTCCTCCAGCTTCCAGCTTGAGTGACTCTATTTTTATTTTATGTAAAGAGCTTAGGTCCTGGCAATAGCACCCTAAAACCATACCAAAAACTTCTAAATGAACTACAATCAAAAGAAAAGGAAACTCTCAAATAAATAATATATTCATTCTTCTACAGTCTAAGTAATCCAGATCTATAACTAAAAATGTACTAAGGTCAAAGCATATGTAAAATATAGTAATCCATTTATTTTCTGAAGGAATTTCTGATGAACAATGAATCTTACAGTCAAACTTTAAATCTATTTATTAGAAATAGGGTCCAGGGTGAAAGCAGCTTATTACAGTATGTGCTTTTCCTGTGATTTTTTTATATGACAAGATTGAGCCAATAATATAGGAATCCTTCCTGAAATTAGAATGCTCAATTAAATTTCATGTGTAAACATTAATTTTATGCCTACTGTGATAGTATAAGCCTGTAATGCCAGAGCTTGGGAGGCTTTGGTAGGAGAGCTGTTACAAGTTCAAAGCCAGCCTGAATACATAGTGAGATCTGTCTTAAAAAATCAAAACACAAATCAAAACAAAAAATATACTCATGGACTTCCCTCAGTACTAGTTTTGCAGCACTATCTCAACTTGTGCTTAGCTTTTGAGCAAGTATGAAAATCATCCCCATAATTTAGTAATGATTTTGAATCACTGACTTTTAGTAAAATATGGTACACTCACTTTTATTCAGAATTGAAGTAACATTCAAATTCCTAGAAAAGCAAAATTATCCAAATATATGTTCCCTTACCACATGGTTTCTGAGTGTCTGCTACTATGAATATTTTGTACATATTTTATTATACGTGGGACTGGAAGTAATATGAGTTCTATAGTGTTATTTAAACGGTGACTTGGGTTACTTAGTAATATCCATTGGAGATTTAGATGACTATTTAAAATTTTTGGACAGGAAGCATGGTTAGTATTCTAAGAAAAGAGAGACAATGAAATCCTAGAAATTGCAGCTGTGTTCATACTTTCCAAAACTTTGAAGTAACCAAGATGCCCCTCAGTAGGTGAAGGCATAAATAAAATTGTGGTGCAGAGAAAATAATGCAGAGAAAGCACATATTTCAGTGATAAAAAGAGAATGAACTCTTAATCCCAGAAAATAGAGAAGACTTAAATGCAAAGTGCTAGGTGAAAGAAGTCAATGTGTCAAGGTGGCAGACTATATAACTCTATATGCACAATAGCTTGGACAAGGCCTAACTATGAAACAAGAAATAAGGTCCCTAGTTTCTGATGTTAGCAAGGAGAGAGAGAGGAATAGACAGTGTGTGCATCGAGAGGGCCTTTAGGGGACTAACCCGATCTGTTACTCCAATGGCAGGTATTTGTTGTTACAGCCAGGGGTTATACAGTACTGTATTAGACCCTAATGTACTGTACGGCTTTCAGGGGATTAGGGTGTGTCACTGTAGGTTCTGCAATTATAACAAAAAGTCCTACTCTGGTGGGAGGAGAATGGACAAGCAGTACCTGTGTGAGAACAGGGAGTTTATAGAAGTTACCTCTGTCTTCTGCTCAGTTTTTCTGTGAACCAGGCAGGATGGCGCATACCTGTAATCCCAGCACTCGGGAGGCAGAGGCAGGAGGATTGTTGCAAGTTCAAGACCAGCCTGTGCTACAAAGTGAGCTCAAGGCCAGCCTGAACTGCATAGCAAGACACTGTCTCAAAAAGGAAAAAAAAAAAAAAAAACATTTGCTGTGAAACTAAAGCTACCCTAAAATGTAGTTTAAGAATAAAACAATAATGAATCAATGGTCTTCAGTCTTCAAAAATATTCAAGTTGTAAAAATTAATAAAAGACTAAGAAATGGTCAGACTGTAAGAGGATAAAGAGAGAGGACAACTCAGCCCAACACATGAAATTGAGGTAGATTTTTGTTGGAAAAAGGCAAGACTATCAGACAACCAGCAAAATCGCTGAATTAATTCTAAGGATTAAATAGTTGTAATTGATGCGTATGTTTTTTCCTGGCCGTTGAATTCAGGGCCTTGTTCTTGCAGGACAAACACTTTAAGATGGTTTCACAATTTGGCAGTTGTACTGCCCTTAGGATAGCTTTGTGTACGTGTGTAAGTTTTTGGCTAGTTCAAATTTTGGAAAAGGCAAACAAACATACATGGTAAAAAATTATTCTAGATGCAGTTTTGAAAGCAGATTGTAGCAGTTAAAACTAAAACAATAGTTGCAGGCTAAAGACCTCTTAGTAAGAGACTGTAGCTATTTAGGCAAGAGCTGATAGCGGCTTAGATGAGAAAAAGAAAGGGGTGGACTCAGGTTCTATGTGGAATAGAAGGAAGACAGAACTTGCTGATTCCTATGTGCTATAGAAGGAAATATGGAATTGAGAAGGGATTTTTGCCTGAAAGACTAGGTCAGTGACAGCGCCATTAGAGACAAAGCAGAGTAGAAAGAATGGGTCAGGTCCACCAGCAGAAGAGTAAGCTACAAGGAAAAGAAAAAACTGAATGAGAGTCTAGAGGTGAAAAGATGGCAGACAGCATGAACACAAAGAAGTGAGAACTATGCCAAGACAATGCTTGCTTTAGACAAAGCAAGGGTCGATTCTTGCCTGTGGGAACCTATAGCAGGGCTAAAGGGTGACTGCCAGTTCTATTTCTTTACCTGGTTTTTAGGATGTTTGCCTCAGTCTAATTCCCTAAAATATACATTTATTTTTGTGGTTTCTCTCTATTTATGTTTTATTCTTAAGTAAAAATATGGAATAGCAGTGTATGCAAGAAGAAAAAAATAAGGGTAAGATACCCTGAACATTAATGAAGAAAGTATTTCAACATACAAGTATTTCAACATTTATCACTTTGATAGAAACTCTAACTAGATGGGCCCTGACAGTTGGTCACTGGATTTGCTGGGATGGAAATCACTGGTGGTGTCAACAAGAGCTTCTTCAGATGAATGTGATGGAAACATCCTGATTAAGGGGACTGAAGAGGGAACCGGAGGAGAAAACAGAGGAAGTGAGTGTAGATAAAACTTTTGAGTTATACCCATGAAGGAAATCATGCAGAAAGAGGTGGTTGCTACATGGGTTAGATGGAATCAGGGAAAATTTGTGTGTGTGTGTGTGTGTGTGTGTGTGTGTGTGTGCGTGTGTGTGTGTGTGTGTGTAAATGGAAGGTATTATAGTTTCTTTGTACGCTGAGGAGAAAAAGCAATTAAAGAGGAGAACATAAAGGATGCAGAGAAACGTTGGTATAAAGATGAGCATTTATGTTCTTGCGCAGCCAGGAAGGAAAAGTTCTACAGTAAACATCAGGGGATTAGCTTTAGACAGGAGCAAGGAGTCCAGGCACTTTTCATAGGACACCTACTGTGACATCTGCAATGACAAGGACCCTGATGTCGGCCATGTTGGAGATCAGGCTGATCTCTCGAGAGAAGGTTTCTGAGACGAAATGGAAACTGAGGGGCACTGGAGAGTCACTGTGTGCTTAAACAGATGAGTTTTAAGATAGATTCATAGTTTCTTGATGTCCAGTTTGTTTTGGTGAGAGCAGAAGAATGTTTTCCTTGTGGACTTGTGGAGGGATCTGAGCTTTGAGGAGCATGGCCAACTATCGAGGGAAGAGTCAAACACCATGTGGGGGCCATTGCCCAGCGCTGGACACCTGCTATCACTGTGCTGACACTTCACAAGTCTCATAATTTAAGCACGCTTTGGGGAGAAAGAAGCGGAGGAACCCCGAATTGACTAAGTAAGTTCTGCCTGCAGATAGAAAGAGGCATAAATATTTTTTCAATTTTGTGCAATTATAGACAATAAACATATTTCTTGTACATTTAAGCTGTGTACTGTGACTCATATCTGTTATGTATATCCAGTGGCTTTCAGGATAGCGTGAATGAATAATATCCTTTCTGCTTCCATAGCAGGCCCTGTTTCCTCTTTTCAATAATTTTTTTCTTACCTAGAAGGCCTATTCTAATTTTCTATGCCCACTCACACCTAACTTCTTTTTCTTTTGGCATCAGGAATCAAACTCCCAACCTTACCCTTGCCAGGCAGGTGCTGTGCCACTGAGCACTTACTGAATGCAGTGTTCATTCTGTTCGTTCAGAGTGTAAGCAATTGAGGCGCACTCACAGAGGGGGCTTGTTTTAGTTTGAAGAAGTTCTGATGTCAATTTCTCCTAATGTGACTTTTCTCTCTCTGCCTAAGATGTCTGTTTTCTTCGTCTCTGCTTTTCACTGTCTCGTTTTCCTTACCCCTGCCTCTCTGGGAAGGTCGAAGCAGAGTAAGAAGTGCAACCGAGAAATGAATAATGTATTGATCTACGAATTTGTCCTTGATCTAAAGGCATTAGCCCGACACCTCACTGTAGCACACTCTATAATGTGAGACAGTAGAGGGTGCTATGGGACCAACATGAAGGACTTGTGCTTCAGTTTGAGTAGTTCAAGATTCATGGGTAGCAGTGTGGAGAGGTCCATCAACCAAGTCTTAAGTATGAGGATTCGTGGGTAGCAATCTAGAGAAGTCCGTTAACTCAGTCATAAGTGGGAGCCGGTAAGGTCCAGGATTTTCTGACTTCAAGAGGAAACACTACAGACGAAACAACGTGTGATCCACCATGGAATACTAAAGAACTACGCTCGTCTGTTATTTCCGTATTGTACACTGAAAGACGAGAAGTGACACCCAGGTAGTCGCTGGACTTGTGCCCCCGCAGTGGGACTGTGCATGTCTCTGAGGCAACGGGGCAGAGTATCGCCTTCCGTTTAGAAAGACTACACTTTGGGTGAAGGAAAAGATGAGAAAATGAGTCATGTAAAACATATCTTGTGTTTCTTAATTCTATCGGTTTTACAATACTTGCTCCGGTATAAACTGTGTCCTAGAACCATCTGTCAGTGTTGCACTGTGTCTGGGGCACAGAAAGCTCTTTCAGGGAAGAGAGAGGAAGGTAGACACTGAAGACAGATAATCTTTTTCTCTTGACCCCTGAGTGCCGTGTTACATAGTGTCTCATTTTAATCGCGGTCTCATTCCTGAAGAAAACTACCACTCAGCTTCCTGTGTGTGAAAAAGAACCCAAAACTCAGCAACAACATAGATCTCACTGCTGAAATCTTGTCATATTCCACAATTAGTAGCACACAAATGGTCATCTAGCAAAATTTTCTTAAAATTGTTATTTTAGGCTTGCTTGAGTAGAAGCGTTTTAGAGTGATAAATATGAGTGTAAGGACCAATAGTAAATATTTTATGGGTTTGTGAATCATCAGATTTCATCAGCACTGTTTCTTATCTTGTTTGATACAACTGTGAGGTTACTGAATTTGTTTGGTCCGCAAATTAAAAAGATGGAAGATGCAAGAGGATATCAGTCATAAAAATAACTCAAAAATCTGTTTGTCAACGTGAGGAAACATGTTTCTACCAAATTTTATTCTTTGTAGTAAAAATATAAATCAGTAGAGTTATTTGTTGTTATATTCTTAACCTAAAATGATAAATGTTTAAGTAGTGCTGCCAAAATAAACTGCTAATAAGAAAAAAGGGACGGTGATAACGAAGTGTTTTTTGCTTGAATTGTTCAGATTGTTTGTTTTCTTAGGATGAATAACCTTGGAACAATCCACTCAGTTTTGCTTTTTACTGGCTACAAAATAGTACAGTGAATGCCATAGGCTTTCAGCTATCACCAAACTAGAAGAAAGACAAAGACTTTCTAAGTATTAGGTCAGGCAGACATGGGAGGGCAGATAGCAGTACTGGTTCAAGATGCAAGCTGAGATCCCTGAGATCTGTTTCCTACCATGCATTCCTCATGGTTGCATGTTAGAATGTTCCCTCCCTCATCTGTGTGCTTTCCAGGGAGAAAGCTGAGATTCCTCTGATGATGAGAGGATGTCTGCTTTGCCAACAATTCCTATTCCACAGAGAAAGGGTAGGCTGACGTTGTGTAAACTCCACAAGCCCCCCTCCAGCCCTGTTCTCATTTCCTTATTGAACTTCATAAGCCCTTTCTGACCGCAGCTGGTGACATCACAGGAGGGCTTGCAAAACTGTGGATTATAGGCTAATGTGGAGATTTGGGGAAATGGAGCCCTTCCACTCTTCCTAAGCAGTAAGGAACCCAGTTCACAGAAACAATTGAAATTGATTTATCCTTTTTTGTGTCAAAGTGGTGCCAGATCAAAAAAGAGAAGCCAAATCATTCATGTTTGGTTTTGAGTTTTTTTTTTAATCAAAATTTGGAAAGACCACAGAGGTTGCACAATCTAATTCTGACTCATTTTTACAAGAATTCTCCAGCCTCATTTCTCTGTTTCAGTGCACAAAAGAAAACCTTTCTCTGAAGTCTACATTTGGGCTGTGAATTTTAAATATCTAAAGTTATAGGTGAGGGGCTGGGGATGTGGCTCAGTGGCAGAACTCTTACCTTGCATGCACAAGGCCCTGGATTTGATCCCCAGCAACACACACACACACACACACACACACACACACACACACACACAGAGTTATAGGTGAAATAGGGTGTCACTTAGCAGATTTGCTTTTAAACCTTTACTTCTTTTTTTGTAGTTTAACATTTGTGATGATGTATATTTACTCTATATACATTTTATGTTATAAATGTAGTTTTATATTTGTAATAAGTATTTTCAACACAGGCCTGGGAATACAAGAAATCCTGAACAATTATTAGGCTAGAAACATTTGAAGCAATGGTCACTATCACACAAACTAAATTACTTTCCTTGACTCTTACAAATAGTTTGCTTAACTCTTAGCGTGTGATCTCTATATACATTTACTATAATGAATGCATTACTCGCTTAAAAGCTTTACAAAAGAGAATACTTCTTTTCTTGAAATCTTATGCACTTATAGTGAGTCCAGAAAAATATTTGAAGCAAACGTAGGTTGTAAAGTTTCCCTCGTTAACTTTCTCATTTTTTTTTAGTGCGAATCTTGTCTTAATGATGTCTGCTTGTGTGAATGATTACATAACACACATAGTTTGCCTGGAGTAGATTTATTCTGGGTTGGGTCACAGAATGGGCGGGATATAAAATATTAATAGTGAAGGAAATGTTGGCAATATTATGCTGAAAAATAAACACATCATCCTCTTCACAAGTATGTGGGCTTGTCTCTAAAAATGAAATTTAAAGTTTTATTGGAGGACTGTAATACCTGCTTTTTCATCTGTATTTTCACATATAGGAAAAAAACTGCAAAGATTTCTTGGATGATTCTGTTCCTTCTTGGCAGTGGAAACTTGACTGAAATATTAGCATCAGGCAGCCAAATCCAACAGAGCTATGACCTTGCACTTGTCTCAGGGTGGCACCTCTCTTGGCAGAATTTCTCCATGCCTAGGTACCGGTTGGGGTTTCCATGCAACTTTTATTGCATTGCTTCAATAAAAACAAGGTGATCACATTAGTGAGTATATGGAAGAAAAAATTGTACGTTCAGAAAACTCAAGTGAAATCCTGGAGGCACAACCTCTCACTGGGCTTCCCAAGGAGTCCCAGGCACATCAGGAGAGAAGACAGCAGCATCTCTCAGGATGCTTTTGTTTGAGTCAGATGATCAGGGCTGTCTTATTTTACCTAAAACCTGTGGAGACCAGCTGAATAATGCAGTAGGAACTCAAGCCTGTTTATCCTTGAGCTCTTGGGTGCATCACATCACCCTCTACATTTCACCTCAAGAAAGATGTAAATTATATAATGTGGTGTGCTTCCCTAGGGAAGCGCCAGTTTTCAGATTAGCACTGGAAATCTTGCCTTTGAAATATGTCTGTCATTGAGGTCTGCAGATAAGTTAGGAGAGTTCAGGGAGTTCTCACAGAGACGTTCTCCCTCCTTGTTGTCCTCCCCTGCCTTCCTTCATTCTTGCTTGTGTTCTTGTTCTTATGCTTGGTTCAACCATTGTTGAGCGTCTTATCACCCACAAGCTCAGTGTCACTTCTTTGGTCTGTAGTTAGGACCACCAATTTCCATTATTTTTTCAAATCACAAAAGTGAAAGTCATTGATTCTTAGCATTCACTGAGAATGTCAAGTGAGGGTCAACTTGCAAATTTATCCCCTTTGTTCCTATTATCTGTTTCCAAGAGCTGTTCACCATATAATTAATAGAACTAAGTCCTCTGTGGAGAAAGTTTTCCACAACCAAACTATTTCTTATACAAACAGAAGAAAAAAATTAAAATGTAAAAGAAGGAAATCTCAAATCTTTAAAAATATCTACTTAATAAAGTTACAAAAGCTGTTTCTTTTTCTGGGTGGTTAAAATATTTTAAAATAATGAATTACAATTCAATGTTTTTGTTCTTCTGATTTATAATACATACTGTCCTTAAAATCTTTATACACCAAACTGTTAACACATGCATTATAGAGAATTTTGGAAGACAAATAAGAAATGAAAGTTTTTTTGAAAGTAGAATCAGTCAAGGGGGATTAACTTTACCTGTAATCTGATGTAAAATAGTGGACAAAATTCAAAATTAAGTTAGACTGAGCTTCCTGGTAGCAGAAGGATGATAGAAAAAAAGTGTATATTTTTTTCAAAAGATGCCCACTGTGGCGGCCATGTAACTTAGCACAGGTATATGGACAAGTCTTAAAAACTGCAGAACTCTTTCTAAAATCTTTATGATTGGTGCACCCTCTCTGAATCACATAGCGAAGTGTTGCTCCAATTAAATTATTGTTTCTCTCTAAACTGTATCAAGAATGATCACTCAGGCTGTATTTGTTAAGCAGCTATTTCTAGAGTTTATAAAACATTTCTAACTTTGAATGCTTTTAAAAATCCTATTAACTTCTTTAAGAAACTAAACATATCTGACTACATAATAAGATAATGACCTAAAAATGATGGATATGACTCTCTAGAGCTTGTCATAATCTTCTATGAAATTAAAATACTTTTAGCTATGGAAATTTTTTAATGATAAAATTTGTATCCTGTTGAGTTCAATAATTTAAAAATCATAAAATGACTTTTAACTGTGGCCAGGTCAATTCACATAAGTGTCTCTAATAGAAAATATAGAATCCAATAAACACAAAAAGAGAAATTGAAATTCTAGTGGAAAAAAAAGGTAAAGTCTTTGCAGTTCTCCATTCCTGACATTCACATTGCATTTAAAGTCTGCTTTGTGATTTAGCTCATACAAGGATTGAATTCCTTCACCATTTGAACTCATAAAAATATCTATTGTTTTATACTGAGCCTTTTGCATGGCTTGGTATATACTTTAAGGTTTATCTTATAATTGAACCTGTGATAAGCAAAGAAAAACATACCCTTTCCTCAGTAGTTCTGTAAAGTTTAGGCACTTCCTCTCTAAGTTAGGAGTTGGAACCACGCAATTCTGCAGCAAATCACTTGGTCATTGTATAGAGAAATTCTATCTATACGTACATATATAATTAACCAGCCTCTTTTGCCCATGTCTCCAACATCTCTGTAATCATATTTTTTTATAATTGGGGTATCTTTTATATATACATGGTTGGTATACAAACATATAGGCTGCAAAAGTACACAAATGTGTCAAAGTTGCTGGTAGATGAGTGAATAAACAAGGATTACAAAAGCTGAGATAGAGGCTTTTTACCAGGCTTCGTACCTCTGCTGACTTAATTCTAAGAAAACAAAGAATTAGTTGTCAGTAATCTAATTCATACTAGGTTCTTTCTTGTGCTTTTCTTTTGAATAGAAGTTAACCGACTTACCCATATTGTGAAAGGTGCCTCTCTGTGATTACCTTTGGACAGAAGCATTAGTTTAGTTTCACTAGAAGATAATCTCCTTCTGCTCCTAGTTAGTCTTTTTATCTTGAAAGTGTGTTGAATTTTGATCATGTGATTTCTATCTTTTTCTGTCAATGTGGCCTATGGCATTGATTGATTTTCATAGGTTGGATTGTCTTTGAATACCAGAAATAAATCCCACCGATCATGGTGTACGATCTCTTTAATAGGCAGCTGAGTTTGGCTTGTCAGTATTTTGTTGAAGAGTTTGCATCTACTGTACACCTATAAGGGATGTTGACCTAGAGTTGCTTCCCTATCCAATTTTTTCTCAGCTAATGTCATTTTTCTGCTTTGATAGTACAGTAGAGCTGGGAAAATTGCTTCCACTTGTATTTCTTGGAAGCATTTAAGAAATTCTGCATTAATTCTACTTTAAATGTCTATTAAAATTTACCAGTGAGGCCATAGAATAGCCTTTTCTTTTCTGGAAGATTTTTAGATACTGATTCAATCCTCTTAGTTTAGGAGGCTGTAGGTCTGTTCAGGGTTTTTGTTTTTTTTATAACTCATTCTCTGTAATTTGTACATTTCTGGAGATTGACCTATTTCTTCTAGCTTATTCAAATTTTGGTTGATTTTTCATAGTAGTATCAAATTCTTTCTATTTCTGCAGCATTGGTTTTAATGTTTTCCTCTCACTTTTCTGTTTTCATTTGAATTTTCTTTTTTCTTAGTCTTGCCAAAAAGCTTCACAATTTTTCTGATCTTTTGAAAAACAACTTTTTGATTTGTTGATTTTTAAAAATTCTCTCTCATTTATTTCTGCTGTAATATTTGTGTTTTTCTTTTCTTTCTTCTAACAAGGCTTAGTTTGTTCTATTTTTTTAAGATCCTTGAGTAGAGACTTCTACTGTTTGAGATCTTTCTTTCTTTCTTTAATGTGGGTATGTATCACTTTAACCTCCCTCTTATTACTGCTTTTGCTTTACATTATAAGTTTTGGCTATTGTATTTTCTTTTTGTTTATCTCAAAATATTATATATATAATATATATATTCTTTGGAATATATACATTCTTGGAAATATATATATATGTGCTTTGGAAATATTATATATAATTATATATTTTATATAAATATATAATATTATATATATATATATATAATATTTCTTTCTTGGTTTCTCCTTTGACCCACTGGTTGTTTGAAAGTGTGTTTGTTTTCTACATATTTGTGAGGTGATCAGTTTTTCTTCTGCTTTGCATTTCTAGTTTAGCTTATTGTGGTTGAAAAAGATATTTGGAATGACTCAGTTTTTAAATTTGCTAATTTTTTTTCTGAAGCTTGACATGTGATTTACACTGGAGGATTTTCCACATATGTTTACAGAGAATATATATTCAGCTGCTGTCACATAAGATACTTTGTGTGCGTCTTAGGTTAATTTGATCTACTCTAAAGTGTTGTTCAAATATTCTGTTTCCTTAATGACTTTGGATGGTCTATACCTTATTAAAAGTAGAGGTAAACCCCAGCTTCAGTGGAGATAATACCAAGAATCAACAAATGGGATCACATCAAATTATAAAGCTTCTGCACAGCAAAGGAAACCATCAATAGGGAAGAGACAATCTACAGAATAGGAAAAAAGTTTTACCAGCTACTCTTCAAAGCAATAATATCTAGAATATAACAAGAACTAAAAAAATTAGACCCCCCTAAATTTAAACACCTAATGTAAAAAATGGACCATCTTCAATGAATGGGCACTTCTTGGTCAGAGAAATGCATATGGGCAATAAATACAAGAAAAAACTGTTCAACATCACTGACCATTTAAGAAATGCAAATTAAAACATCGCTGAGATTTCATTTCACTCCAGAAGGAATGGCTACTATTAAGAAATCAAATAATAACAAACGTTGGCAAGGCTGTGGGGAGAAAGGAACACTTCTTCACCATTGGTGGGACTGTAAACTGATATAACCATTATGGAAGTCAGTATGGAGATTCCTCAATAAATTAAAACTACCAATTTCATTCTACCTAGCTATTGCCCTTCTAGATATGCCCAAAGAATGAAAGACATCACAGCACAGTGTCATACGCATACTCATGTTTGCAGCAGTGTAATTCATAACAGCTGAAACAGCTGTTGGAAACAGCTGTGTGCTGATCAGCAGATAAATGGATAAAGAAAATGTATTTATACACAGTGGAGTACTATTCTGCCATAAAGAAAGATAAATAAGTCATTTGTAGGTAAATGGGTGCTTAGAGACTAAAATGTTAAGTAACTCAGGTACATGAGCTTAAATATTACATGTTTGCACCTATATGAAAAAATTTACATATATATATATATATGGAAAGAGAAATATAAGACGAATAATAGAGAAAAAGGGAGACAGAAAATAGGAAAAAGCAATTGGGCATGGACAATGTATCTAAAATTGTATTTAGGACAATTGTCTCACCTGCTTTATATGTTCTTTGGCCTATTGGTGTGGTTTTTAGTTTACATATATCATAATTAATTTCATAAATTATTATAAATAAATTAATCTGATACCAGACAAATAAAAGCAGGTGAAGAGCAGAAAAAAGAACTGAACTATATTATGTGCATGCACCAGTTCCCTACATAAATATAATCATTGTGTACTGCAAAAACATACTAATAAAAGGAAAAACAGAGATACTGAAATCTAATTTTATTATATTACTACCTAGTTCTGTTCAGTGTTGTTAATGTTTACTTCATATATTATGTGCTCTGGTTTGGAATATATGTATATATTTATAATTGCTATAATCCCTCATAAATTGACCCCTTTGTCGGTATATTATACCCCCACTGCCTCCTGTGACACTTGTTAACTAAAAGTCTATTTTGTCTGGTGCAATTATGGCCATTCCTGGTTCCTTTGGCTCTCACTTGAGTGGGATATCTTTTTCTGCCCTTCTGTTGCCTATGTCTTTACATCTAATTTGAAGGATACGATGGGATCTTTTCTATATGTATATGTGTTCAGTCCCTGTGTTTTTTGTTAGTGGAGTTTAATCCATTTACTTTCAAACTACTGATAGGAAAGGAGCTGCTATTGTCACTTTGTTAATGTTTTTCTGTCTTACACTTCTTTTGTCTCTATTTTTTTTCTGCTGTTGCTGTCTTTTTTGTGTTTCATTAATTTATTTTGTGCCGTACTTTTATTCCTTTCTAATTTTCTTTTTTATATCTTTGATATTTTTATGGCTATCATGGAGCTTACAAAAAATCATATTATAATGGTTTGTGTACAGCTGATTTCATATATTAACTCACATATGAAAACTTTACACTTTTATTTCTCTCTTCTCAATCCTCTTGACATCACAAATTACAACGTTTTATACTATGAACCATTAATATATGTATATAGCTATAGCTATGTTAAACTTTGGTGATTTAATTTCTGCATGAGAATGAAAAGATGAATGTATTTGCTATGAATCCAAACATGTACTAATCAAAATTGTGAGTGATTTTTGTACTTTAATAACAGAATAATAGTATCCTACATATTAACCTTTATCAATGAATTTTATTGTTCATACAATATTTTATTTGTGCTAGAAACTTACTTTGTGGCCATATTCAATCCAGGTAGCAATTCTTCACAGTTATTTTACACACATTTCTAAAATGGAGTCTGTTCAGCTCCATTCCAAAAAACGATGAAGAAGATCACCTCATAATCAAGAGGTGAACTCATCCCAACATAAGCCTCTTAGCTCTTTGATTTGTCCTGAAACCTGTTTTTATATCATTGATTAGGACAATAGGCACTTCTGTTTTTAGAATGACATCAATGTCAGCATTTCACTGAGTGATCAGGTCAGAGGCCATTTGGAATAGGTCACATTGAAAAGAATATTGATTCTGGCACCCCAGTGAGAGCATACTGGCACTATGTCACTGACTGATGCAAAATAACTGGATTCGTGCTTCTCTTTCTCAAACTATCTTATATAGTATGTATTTTTATATTTATAAACTTTCTTAATCTTGTTATTCCACATGGCCAATTTATGGCCAAACAAGATCTTTGTTCAAGTGATTTCAGCTATAACGTGACGCTTCTTGGTCACCTAATGAGTGTGGCCCCTCCCACTTCATAAACATCCCCTTTGATCTGGCTGCACTTTCCTGTGTCTCATTAAAATACTCAAACCTACTCAAATCCCCACTTTAGAAGTAAAGAAATATGTTATTTAAGAAAGAGTCATATAAAAATAGTAGGAATAAACTTTGCTGCTTTTTATTTCCACAGTAATCCAGAACTATTGTTCTGTTCTCACACTGATACTGCCGCCTTAGCTATTGTTTCCATGTAACTCCCATGTTAAGCATTAGCCCCTCCCCAAGCCAGTTTGGGTGACCATGTCTTAGTGGCCAGGACGGTACTCTTTCTTTTAGCTCATGAACCTAGTCCTTACATACTGTGACCTGTTACAGATTACATCTTACCCCTTATGCAAAGATATTGCCAGCTGGGCTGGGGTTTATGGGATAAGAAATGCTTGTGTGTGAACAATATTTGGGATTTATATAAGAATATTACCACTTTTACCCCTTTGTAACGCACTTCCTCTTCAAAGGCCATCTTCAGGGTTGATTTAATGGTCAGGAGGATATATATACCCTGCTGAGAGAGCATTACTGACTCTCCCCGAACACAAGCTTACACTGCTCTGCCTGAGACAGAGAATGCAACACCTCTGATCTGAGGATCTTTGAGTCTGTTTAACACCCAGAAGTCTCCAAACTTCTGCCCTCTGGGAAGGTGTGGGCACTGTGCAGAAGAGCACAAAGGCTCAACATTGAGGGTCCTTCTCTTCCTGTTGCCTTTGGCCACGTTGATGCCTGAAGAGGAACGTGACAAAGCACCTAAGGTTCTGAGAACCTCCCACACCCAAATTTCTGTCACCTTCGCTGACTTCCAAATAAAACATTTAGAATAAGTATATGGGAACTGGCTAGACGAATTTTTAATCGCAAAGACTACTTTTCTATAACTACATTTCTTTAACTTCTTTCTCATTTTCCTTGAACACTGGCATTGTGGACACATTTGTTTTTCACCTGCAATATAGATTCTTGACTCTGAATCTATATTTCTTTGAAAAGTAGAGTAGTGATATCAAAATAGTGTGACTGCATGAGATGATAGTGATACCTTACATCTGTTAGACACTTACCCAATACTTCTACTGCTACCCAGGAAAAGACTGGGATAAAAGTAGCTCATTATGACAAAGCACTTTCACATATAATATCCCATTGCTCTCATAATAGTCTTTGGACACGGAGACTACAGTTAATTAGCCAGAATTTAGTCCCTCCTCAAACTTTGAAAAACCAGGAAAATATAGACTAGCTGTATTCCATGAGGAAAAAGAACTGAGTGTGTGGATAACATGACATTGCTTCTGCCACTGTGTTGTTCTATATGTTAAAGAAATGAATAATTCCCATTTCTGAGAAGGTGGAAAAATACAGATATTCACCCCCCCCCCTTACTTTACCATGTGAATCTACAAGACTCATGTAAACAAAACAAGGAAGGTAGGAAAACTTCAGTCATTCTCACTAATGAACGTAAATGCCAAATGGGTAATTAACATACTAACAAATTGTATTTTTCCAAAGAATATAAGTTTCCAGAAATTAGGAAAGGAACATGAACATACAGATTGGCAAAATAACCTATCAGATCAATATAAGCCCCCTAAAAGCTTTTATATGCAATTCAATATCCATTCATACGCAAATGTGACATTTAATAGTAATTAACCAAACCTACTCCCTTTAGGATATGTACATGGAAAAGAGGCCTTTGATGGCAGTTTTCATTCGGTGCTGTACTGGAGGTCTGAGTCTATCTTTTAAGGCAAGAACAATGAATAGAAAAGGTAAGAATTGGAAAAGAAGAAATAAAACTTTCAGTGATTGCAGATGGCACAGAGCATATCTGAAAGCAGGAAAATCTGAAAGAGTAAATCGTAAGGAACAGTAATTCCGCCAGGGTGTAAACAGAAACAACAATGCGCCCTAACCCTTAGCATTTCTGATGCAGCAGAACAGAGCTAAAGTGAGTGTTTCTATAAAGATGCCTTTTATAATAACAGAAGATCACAAACTAACAGGAAATAAATCTAACAAAGTTGTGTAATTGTGCAGAAAGACTTGCACGACTCAATTAAAATACGGATTTTAAAATTTCCATTAAAAGATATACATTATAGTCAAGAATTGAAATACTCAATATTGTGCATTAATTTCTCCCCAATTGATCTATAGTTATCTATTTTAAACTTTTCCCTTCTAATAAAATTTGACAAAATAAATTACAAATGTATGGAACTGCAAAAGATTCAGACCATCAAGACATTCAGAAATACAAGTTGAGGAAAACTACACTAATAGAAAGAGATTTTAAAATTTCTGCTGATTAGGACAGTGTGGTGTTGTTTCTGGGATATGCAAGTATCAGACGGACAGAAAATTGAATCTAGTAAAAGATATGTAAAAACAAAGATGTCTGGAGCAATACCAGAGATGAATTTGTAAATCAATGGAGAAAATCTACACGTTTTCATTAAGTGGAATTATGCCGACTGATTAAACATATAAGAAAAAATAAAATCAGACTATCAGCTTATAAAAATTAGTTACAGTTGATTTTTAATTATAAATGTAAAAATTAAAATTAGAAATATTTTAGAAGGCAATATAGGAGAATATTTGTATAATTTCAGTTTTTAAACATAACACAAAAGAAGGTAATACATTTTAGCTAATCATGAAATTCTGTTCATCAGAATATATTTTTGAAAGCTAAATACACTCTAAACAGTGGGAAAAATTGTTGCCATCATACAAAATTGGAAAACTGAGCTAATAAAAACTAAGAAAAATGCAAAAGAAACAAACAATCCTATAGAAAATGAGGCAAAGTACGTGGAGAGACACTTTACAGAACGGTAAGCACTGCTGGTTAATAAACCAAGAACAAGTTGTTCAACCTTATTAGTAATCAGAGAAACACAAACGAAAACCCAAGAATTCAATTATGCATAGAGCAGGCAAAATGTAAATGTCTAACACTTGGGGTCAGATCAGATGTGGCAGAAGATCTGAGGCTTTGTCTTTACAGCAGGGGGAAATCACTGCAGAGTTGAAAGCAGGAATACAACTAGCACCTGGAAGGGACTGCATTAAGTCTTGCACAGAATTCAGAAGTGGGTATTAAAGACTGGCTGCTGTAGTTTGGATCTGGACTTAACCTGAAAGCCCTTGTGCTTAAGGCTTGGCCCCCAGCTGGGTGCCATTGGAGGTGTTGAAAACTTTCACAGGGGGGGGGTCAGGTGGCCCAGAAATGATTAACATCCCACCCAGTGTCCTAAATAATCCTAATATCCCAAATTGCAGGCTGGAAGACTTGGAAGCATAGTATTTGTGGCAAATTTGGATGTTGCAATTGGCGGGACGAAATCGAAGGAAGCGTTTAGGATGGCTGGTGTGGTGCCGAGCAGACATCCTGGAGCACAGAGATGGGCAAAGTCGTTGAACAGGCACTGCGACATTTGAAAAGCCCACTGAAGCTGCACAAAATCGGAATGCGTTTAATGGCCAGCTGCTATCTGATAAATCAATACATGTCAAAGGGGATGAGAGGGCCTTACCAAAGGGAGGTTCTTTCCCTCCTGAATGTTCACAGCAGCTTCCCCGTGGACTCGGTGGTGTTGTGTGGGTTTAAGACCAGGACGGCAGCCTGTGGATGCCAGTCATCTGACCAAAGGCATTGGAATGAGAAATCTGGGTCTGCAGGAATGGGAGTGAGAGGCACAGGATTTGGAAATGATAAAATAGGAGGCGTGGAGAGCCTCTTTGGTGTTGGCAAGGGAAACACGGGGCAGTTTGGAAGTAGGGTGATCATAGGGTGAGTAAATGAAATGGAATGTGGCATGGGTAGAAGACTGGAGAGAGACATTGCCAGAAATGAGATGGACATATCTTGAAGCTTTGCAGAGCTCCTTGGCAGAGGAATGAAGATACACTGAAGAGAGGAGAGGTCCTTGCACAGCAGCGAGGAGGCGGAGGTGGAGGCAGAGTTCCTGGGGTTGAGAGGATGGACCCTGGCATCGACTGCATTAGGGGTGCTTGCCTGGAGCACACAAGCGCAGGCATAGAGCTGTGGGCTCTGAGAACCAGCACAGGAGCCTGTTAATGGACGCATGGGCTCTGCTGAGCACATGGTCTCAGGCATTGAGCCCCGGGGCCTATTGGGCCTCCACCACGTGACCTCCAGCATTGAGCGAATGGGCCAAACCATGGGGCAGATGGGCTCTGGTGTAGAGTGCATGGGCCCTACCCTCAGGTCATGGGCCTGGCCCTGGAGTGTGTGCTGCCCACAGGCCTGGGAGCCAGCCTGGAGCTCGTGAGTCCCTTAAGGGACCACACAGCCACCAGCCTGCAATGGATGGGGACTGTGACTGCCTGGGCCTGGCCGTGGGTAGCGGGGGTGGTGCCAGCTGTGACAGTGCCATTAAGAGAGAACCTGGAAACTTTGCAGGAAGCTTTGCAGGTTCCTTTGGTGGAGTTGGAGGCCGTGCTCCGGGGGTGGCCAAGAAGGCCTGCCAGATGTTTGTGCGAAATCTCCCATTTGATTTTACATGGGCGATGCTAAAGGTCAAATTCATTGAATGCGGTGGCCACGTGCTGTATGCTGGCATCAAGGTGGAGAACGCGAGGCCCAGGGGTGTGGTTAGATCTGAGGTGCCAGGGGAGGCGGATGGTGAGGGCGGGAAGCTGAGTGGCTGAGAGACAGATGTTTGGATCGATAGAAACGCTTAAGCAGTTGCTTTTTAAACATCAATACCAGACCTCTGAATTCGTTTTTTTCTTGTTAAACATTTTAAGCTGCTGGCTGGATGTATAAAGATGTTTTAGGAATTTAGCTGTTTTGGGGAGTAATTTGAATTACTCACTTAATGACTGGGGTCTCACTGGACTGTACATTAAGGTTGTAATGTGTGCATTTTTTTGGGTGGTGGTTGTGGCATCTTGTTGGCATCAAATACGACTTTGATAATAAATGCCAATTTCTGGGGAAAAAAAAGTTGTCTAGAGCCCTTTTAATGTAAGGGCCCTAAATGATAACAAACCAAATTCTCATCCAATACAGATTTGATAATCAAATCATATCATGAGCACACATCACGCTTTTATTGCAATAAAAATGAACATAGCTGCACATCAACACGGAAAGACTCTGTCACCATGAGTGTGAGTGAAGGACACATATGGAATGTACACAGAGTGGCTCCGTTTTAATGGAACTGCCACAGGCACAGCTAAGCAACGCATTGCTTAAACATGCACGCAGTGGAAGCGAAACTCTAAAGGGAAACAAGGAAACGACTACCAAACAGGTTGCATTATGATTACTGCTGTGGTAGGGAAGGCAGCTCACTTGGGAGGGACACAGGCAGGCCCCCGAAGTGGGAGTGTCCAGTTCTCAACTTGGGTGATGGTCCTAAGGGCATTTGCTTTGTTTTTGTTCGTAAAATTGTATACTCTTTTGTACATATCTGTGTATAGCATACATTTCGTAAGAAAAGATATTCTCTACTTCTAATGTTTTCGATAGATTATGATGAATATTTTATTCATGCTAGCTAAAATATTTTATAAGATTTAATTTTATTATCTAAAATATTAAGATTCAGTTTTAACATATAGATCTTTTGTTACCATTACAATTTTGAAAACCATAAACATATAATGTAAAAAAAACATGAAAATGACTAATATCTGAGCAGTGCTGTATTATATTTTCACACAAAGTAATCTATAGGTATATTTCTATTATAATTTTGTGACTAGAGTTTCCAGAATAAGTTGCTTTTTCTGCTGATAGAATTCAGAACAGTAAGTCCCACAAACATACTATAATGAAAACATTTACTTGAACAGAAACCATGATCAGCTAAAGAAATACCTCTTGACTTCCCCTCTGGAAATTATTAACTTACCTGAACTTGTTATTTGATTTTATATTTTTAATGTTTTATTAAACATGGCACAGCCAAAGACAGTAAAACAAACCACATACTTCACGCGTGTGTAAGACGCGGACATGCGCAAACTACTCTTGGGGTGACAGGGCAGCGACTCTCACTGAGAAAGCCACACACACCAGAGCCCTGGAAAGTGTATTTGCAGATGGGATATTGTTGAAACCTTACAAGCAACACAGGATAAATAAACTATCATTATCGACGTGTTTCTACGTGGAAACATGATGTTATGATGTTATCAACAGGGGAAATCAAGACTTAAATCAAATAACCTCCCTAAATTGTTTAAGAACATGTACTTTGAAGTAATTTTTAGCTCTTAGGCTACCTCCAGCCAGAGTCCACTTTTATTACCTCAGGGGCTGCAAACTTACTTTGTAGCTATCAAAGAATTCGGTTGTTTTTCTGGTACAACATTAATCATTTTTTTAAGAAGTAAAATATTTGTGTGAGTTCACCTTCCTTCAAGTGGATGATCATATTTCAGGTGCCTCCTGAATTGCTGCAAATGTTTGATTTTCTGCTTTGATAAGCTTTTCTTCCCTCACAACACTGAGTTTTAGAACTATTCTCTACAATAAAAATGGCCAAATTTCAAGGGTAGGGTAATCAATCCTTAGTGATGCTACAATGAACCAATCAAGCAATTAAATTTTTTTTTAAATAGAAGTTGCCTTGTTTGTAAATGCAAAACTACTGAAAATAGAGGGACTTTCAACCTGAAAATTAAGTTTAACCAAATAAAATTTAAATTGACAGATATATTCTTGAGTCTAGGAGAAAAATACATGTCATAGGCATCTGGGTTTTGCTTTCATCTTAATTAGTGGAACTTTTGCCTTCTCTGGAAAAAGAAACCTAACACCACCCCAGAGGAAGGGATTTTTCCTTCCTAGATTTCCTGATGGGAAACCCATTCCTCTAATATTTTCCACCATTTGGAGCATGACACTTCTAAGTAACATTTGTCCTCCCACCTCCTTAAGACACAAAGAAAAAGAAAGATGAACTTTATCTCAGTTTATTAAAAAAGATTACTTACTATCAGATTTTACTTCAGATCATACAAGAAAAACATTCCTGTCTGTGAAGGTGCCATGACTATGTAAGTCTGGGGAAGACTGTGAGAGGAGGGACTGAGTAGAAAAGAAGAAGATTCGGTTGAGAAAAATAATGGGAAACAGCAAATTACTGAGCTTTCAAAAGATAAAACTGAAAACAGCCCAGCACAACTTTTAAACACTGAACCACTCTCCAGTCTTTTGACCTGTAGATTGGAGTTTCAAGTGCTAGCTTTACTGAAGGCATAAAACTATCCAGTACTGGCACAGAGCTCTGCCTAGCTGCATAAGCATAAGGGTTCTCTGTACTCAGAAAACTAAGACACACAACCCTCAGTTAGCAGGATCAAAGACCTACTCTCCTATCAGCCTGAGAAAATGCACAAAAAATTACTGATAGGTCATTTTCCCAGGGGACTCATTTGAAAATACTTGGCAAACTTACAAAGAGCCTCAAAATTGTGCATGAAGGCAAACATGCTAAGAAGGTGCTATTGAGTATTTTAATATCAACTATGTCTCTTACTGAGGACAGCCAAATTGCTGTGACGAGAGCTGATTTATCTGCAG
>PVLD010017874.1:0-40731 GCA_004027595.1 Dinomys branickii | reverse complement strand
CAACTAAAAGAACTTGCATATGCGAAGGTGGTCCCGTAAGATAGGAAAGAAGCTGAAATTCCTGTCACCTAGCGACATCATAACATCGTAGTGCAGCTCACTGCGCCTGGTTTGTGGCCAGGATGGTATGTCACGCCTACCACGCTGCAGTGTCAAACAGCATGGACAATTACACACAGTGAGTGGTGCCTGATAATAATAAGCCACTGTGTTACTGGCTTTTTACTTACCATACTAGATTTTCAAACATTATTTGAGAGCATGCTCCTTTTACTTATTAAAAAAGATTACTGTGAAGCAGCCTGCCGAGTTAAATACATAGCAGCGTTGCCCAGCTCAGGTCCACTGTGTCTCTCACTTGTGTTAAGAGGCCGTAGGGAGTGACTTACCTGTACCATTGAGGGGTGTGTACAATAACAAACTGCCTGATGACACAGGTACAGAACGTGTCCCCTGGAGCTGGGTGTGGTGGTGCATGCCTGTGATCCCAGCTCTCAGGAGGCTGAGGCAGGAAGATCACTGCAAGTCCGAGGCCAGTCTAGTCCACATAGTAAGTTCAAGACCAGCCTGGACTACAGAGTGAAATCTTATCTCACAAAGAAAACAAAACAAAAGATAAGAAAGTAAAAGAAAAGGAAGTACGCCCTTGCTAAATGGCTACGATCAGGGTTGCCAGGTCACAGGTATACACACAAACACATCCTGCTGGTTCTCTCTCCCTGGAGAACCCTGACTACTGCAGCATCAAACCTGCATTGCCTCTGGGAAGAATGGGCCTCCACCTCGGTGGGGGCAGGCAAAGGCTGCAGCCTCAGTGCCCACTGCTTCGAGGGGGACCCAGCCCCACTCCCCACTAACGCGCAGCCGGCTGACGAAGCCGGCACCTTGCGTCGCCCATTTGTCTGAATAATGAAGTGTCGCTGGCTGCCCTGCACCTGAGCATGGACAAAATAGGTGTTCCGTGCCGTCCCCACCATTTGGAGCAGAGGGGAAAAGCCACTTGGATTTTAATGAATGTGCCATGGACCTGTGTGCTGCGTTTCTTGATGTCTCTGTCCTAAAGCCTTGCTAATCACTGAAAGTAATATCCGTCCAGCACTCCCATCCCAGGGTGAGGTTAGACAGGATGTGCTGGTTTGCAGTGCAGAGGTTTCCTTACTGACAGGCCTCCTCTCTGCATAGCACAATGGGCACCCGAGCCTCCTGCCACTTTTAAGGCCCTACTGAAGTGTTTTCATTTAAAATCAGAAGATGAACTGAATGTAGTAATGGTTATTTATTCAGTCAGTGAACATTCTGGAGGTACTTCTTGGGTACTGGGTGCTGTGCTTATGCAGGGGACTGTAACAAGAGGGGAGTGGGGTATTCCTTTCCTGACCTTGGCTGGTTGGGGGCACGGCACAGGGACCCTGTGAGGTCAAGTGGGCTAGGAGAGGCTGACCATATCCAATCCTTGGGCACCAAGGCAAAGCCCTGGTTAATTGATCTGGGGAGCTGGGTAGGAGTCTCAGAAGTGGGCACCTCCAAACTGGGTCTGGACAGGTGAGCAGAAGTTTTTCTGCTTGAGAAGAAGGAGCAGGCCCTTGGTCTACAAATGAGGTCTGTTGGTGAGAGGGGTGGAAGGGTGGCCCCGGGCCTGACTTTGCTGTTGTCTCGAGGTTTCAAGAGCAGGACAGAGCCCCCCTTTGTGGTGAGGGAAATAGGTGAGTATTCAGTTGCCGGGACTCACGGGCTTCTTTCTTCTCCAGTCTCCTGAAAGATTCATTTCTCCTGTTGGCACCAGCGGTAACATGCGATGCGAAATGCCATCGGCCCTGCCCTGCGGCCACCCCGTGAAGTCCAATTAGATGTGAACGCTGATCTCAGGTTTATCAGATCCAAGGTTTGACTTTTGTCCAGGGCAGAACAGGGACACAGTGTTATTACAGGCTTGGGTTTCACCTTCTCGAGGAAGGAAAGGAAAGACACCCGTCGTCCTGACGCGATCCAGAGCTGTGCTGGAGGAGAGAGGCGCCCCAGTTCAGAAGCGAGCCCTGTCTGGCTGAGGTCCCGCCCGCCCTGGGCTGCTGGCTCGTTTGGGGCCCGTCACGCCAAGACGTGAAGCGCTCCACGTGGCGGCAGTGACGGCAGCTCTCTGAAGCCAGGGGCATCTGCCCGTTTGGCACGGGCGTGTGTCTTTCTTGGTTTTTGTTTGGCAGTACTGGGGGTTGAACCCGAGGGCCTTTATCCTGAGCCCCATGCCAGCCCTTTTCTATGTGTCTGTCTGATTTCCTACTTTTAAAAAACACTTATGAGCACACATTTGCAGGTCATAATTGCAGTCACCATGCGGAGCTGGTCCATGTTAACATACCTGAACCTGCACCCCCTCCTCTCCCTTCCCTTCCTTCTTTCTCCGTCCTAGGGTCCCTTCCCCATTTGCAAAAGATCTACCTTTTTTATTTATTTATTTTTTTTTTGCGGTACTGGGGATTGAACTCAGGACCTTGTGCTTGCTAGGCAAGCACTTATTCCACTGAGCTATATCCCCAGCCCTAAGATCTACCTTTATTTCCTATTATTTAGCTTTTACTTTGCTCTTTAAATTGTTTACACTTCGGGTTTCCCATATAAGAGAGACCACGCACTATATAATCTTTTATGTTTTATTTTGCTTAGCATTATGGGTTCAAGGTGCATCCCTTTCCTACAAATGACTCCAGTTTATCTTTTTTATGGCAGAGTAGTACTTCACCATGCGTAAATACCACATTTTCTTTATCCACTCATCTGTTGATGGATATAAGGCTGCTTCAGACATTTAGCTATTATGGATTGTGCTGCTATAGACATGGGTGTGCATGGATCATTGTAATGATTGCGTTTAGTTCTTTCAGGAGGATACTGAGAAGGGTAGTAACTGATTCCTTAGTCTTTAAAATTTTTTAAAATTTTGAGTCAGATTTTTGCTAAATTGCTGTCCTAGTTACTTTTCTTATTGCTGAGACAAAATACTGAGCATCCAAAGTTAAAGGAGGAAAAATTTATTTAGCTCAGTTTGTAAAGATTTCAGTCCATAATTGGCTGGCTCCAAGGCAGGGTGGCCTGGCAGACAGGCATCATAGGAAGATACAGTCCATGGCAGGCAGAAGGTAGCAAAGCATCAAGTGGTGACCACAGCTCTTTCTATCCCTTATATCTTATCCAGGCTACTTAGGGTGGGCAGGACTCACACCCTCAATCCTAATGCCCATGACCCTAGCACTGTACCCTGAATCAGTTCCAGCTTTGCAGTTGCACACTAGATCCAACTACCTCTGAAAAAGCCCCACCTCTGATTGCACAAGGCTTTGTGGGGACATTGAGACATAGGCATAACAGTTGCTGAGTTGCCTAAGCTAGGATTGAACTTGCAATCCTTCTGCCTCAGCTTCCCAGAGTGCTGGAATTACAGGTGTGTGCTGCCATGCCCAGCTTGTACATCCTATTTAACTGGATTTTGAGGGGCTGGGAGGCACAAGGGGCTCATTAACCCTTAAAGTTAGCCATAGTTTGCCAACGGAGAGCAGGGATGAATCTTCTATGCACACACGCAAAGACAGGCTGGGAATTCCAGGAACACAGGAGGGGGGGCATGCTCAGAGCGTCCACCTCGGTGGCTGCCACCCACACAGCACCCCCACCCTGCCCCGGGAGCAGTGCCACCCATGGTCATGGGCCGGGGGATCAAGTCTCACCATGTCACTCACTCACTTCCTGGGGGACCTGGTCTGGGTTTGTTAGCTCCTCTGAGTTTCCCTATCACACATGGGGGCCACAGGGGAGATGAAGCCGTGCAGCTTGGAGCCCAGGTTTACCCTTGGTCCAAGGCCTTGACAGGATGACTGGGCTTTGCCGGTGCAGGTGCCCACACTGCTCTGCACACTTTGTGTCTTTACCCATGTGGGCCTGCAGGTGGTGCAGTGCATGGGACAGATGCCCAGCAAACATAAACTGTCCTTACAACATTGTTTGCTATTATTATTATTGTTTTTATTTTCAGAAAGTTTCTCGCGATGTAGTGTAGGCTGATCCTGAGTTCACTGTGTAGCCAGGCTGGCCTTGCACATGACTTGGACGGGCACCCTCTGCATCCCTCCAGGGCGGGAACAGGGACATCCCTCTGGAGGGCTCTGCCCAGCCTTTTCAGGGTCCCCTCTGGTGCCACATCCTGCACAGGAAGCAGGACCCTGATGGTCACTCCAGAGGGTGCAGAGCCCCGCCACCCCCAGCCAGACCTAAATAATGGAAATAAATTAATACTTGCAAAAGCCCAGCCCTCATGAAGTCTCCAAGCAACATGTCTACAGACCTGAGTTTAGGCTACCATTTCCGGGCCTTTTACCTAACCCCATCCAAACACAAACCTGCTTTTTTTTTTTTTTAACTCAGTAAGAAGGACCCAGGCGCTTTAGTAAGAGAGCAGTGAAGGCAGGGAGCGGGCACTCTTCAATGGGATGGAAACCACCAGAAGCTTCTCCTCCCACGTTCTTTGGTGGAATTTGCCCTTATGACAGGGCTGAGGAGCACCAGGCCAACTCTGCTTTCTGACAGGTGGGGAAACCAAATCCAGGACAGGAAGGCGCAAGCGCTGGGAAGGGCCGCCCTGCCCGGTTGTACAAGTTTCCTTGTCCAGGTGGCACCAGGGCACTTGGGGCAGTGCTTGGGCGGCCTTGTCCTCTAGGGGGCGCCATTTCTCCTTCCCGCTGACTGGGCAGCAAGATTTTCTGCACGGTTTGTCTTGACTCCCAGGGCTGGAACCCAGGAGGCGCTCCACGGAGCGCCTTGGGTCTCAGGTAACGTCATAGTGAGCAGGGTGGTGGACGCTCTGGGGCTAGGAATCAGGCTGCAAGGTTGGAGCTGGGGCAGGGTCGGCTCCACCTAGCTGCCTTGGGGGTTGAAATCTGTAGACTTTTGCTGTGGATACCGTAGGGCCTTTGGCTGCAGCTGAACCCTCAGACCTTAGAATACCGCAGACAGGGTTATTCAATTTTTTGGAAAATCTTTACGCTGTTCATATTTATATGCTTCCTTGAGTGTGTAGCCCTAGCAGTGTTGCTCCCGCTAGAATAAGTAATGGGTGAATTAATGTTTTTCATTCGAAATAAAAGAAGTCAGCACGAACTTTATAATCAGACCTAAAGCTATTCTGGATTTTTCAAATTTTAATTTTAATTAATTAATTTATTTTTGGTTCTTTGAGACTGGGTCTCACTACGTAGCTCAGGTTGGACTTGAACTCACTATGTAACCCAGGCTGACCTTGAACTCACAGGGACCCTCCCACCTCAGCCTCTGAGTGATGGGATTGCAGGTGTGCACCACCACTCCCAGCTGGTATTAACAATAATAAAACAGAGATAAAGTAGGAAAGCATGGTGACCACCCTGACCAACACACAGTAGGTGCTCAAGTAAATGAGGGTCTGCTCCTGGGGCTGTGTGATACCATCACCAGCTGCTGGCTTTGACATTTATGCGAGCCCTGTCTCCTACCAAGGGCCCACAGGTTCAGGTTTGATATAATTCAGCTAAATTAAAAGGAAAGTACATAGCAAAGAAAGTCCTATCCATAGACAAAAAAAAAAGACCAACGAAAAGCTCAACTGTACAAGTCTATAAAGTCTGTATTACAGCATGCTGGTCTGAAGCAGTAAATTGGAAACATGTGAAGCTGCCCCCCACGGGCCCGAAGGTCAAGGTCTTCACACAGGGACAGGAAGTGTAGCCATCGCTGTCGGGCACCCGGGGTCCAAAGGTCTAAGGGCGCCACAGCCCGGGGTGGGTGGGCACTGCCAGCTGCCTGGCCAGCAGCATGGCCTCGAGCCTTGAAGCACAGGCATCAGAAAGGAGCTTACCAGGCTCCGACCTCGGCCCGTCCCACAAGGCAAATGTCAAACAGATGTCCTCTAGGAGTGGAAAAACGAAATGAAAAGCACATTTAGGATTTATAGAGCTGAAAACCAAAAACCAGTGGAAATTAGTACTCGGAGGCTCTGCTCAGCCTGCCGGTCATGCGAGCTGTGCTTTGCCTTTTCGCCACCACACTGGCAAATTTGCTCCCAGATCCCTAAGTAGGCATCGGCGCGCATGGCCTTAGTTTGATAAAGGGATGGAACTTAGCGAGGCATCACAGCCCTACAGTGTCAGACAGATGGGCCGGACCCATCTGTCAAGCCTTGACCTCCTGCCCCTCATAATGACTGTTCCCATCCCATCCCCCATTCCAACATCCTCCACCCTGAGATACTCATCCTCAACCCCACCCAGACGTCCCCATCCCCATCCCAACATGTCCATCCTCACCCTGAGATCTCCACCCCCACCCCCTCCCCAACATCCCCCACCCCGACATCCCCATCTCCACCCCGACATCCCATCCCCACCCCTACCTTGACCTCCCCATACCCACCCTGAGGTCCCCGCCTATGTTAGGCTGACCTTCGGGCCCTGCGTGCTGGCTTCCTCTCATCCTGTCCCCTGTATGCTGACTGCACCTGGCTGCCTGTCCGCATCCTTCCTGCAGTGCTGTGATTTTTCTCCAAAATGCTGCCAAAGGCCCTGAAAACTTCTCAACCTTCGAGATGAGGACAGAGCCCCCACCTCCTGTGGGCTCCCTGCCATAGGCCTCTCTTGGCACCGGCTGCAGCATGGCAATTACTCCATTGCTCGGCTGCACCAGCCAGGCCCTTCAGAGGAGACACCATCCCGCCCTGTTGGCTCAGGTGGGGAGCCCCAAGCCAGTGAGGTGGACCCCACAGCCTGATGGGCACTCCTCCAGAGGCCCCTCATTTCCTCACCCCACAAAGTACCACCGTGGGCCCTTTGGGGGGCAGAGATGGAGCTATCTGGGAGGGGACCTGGATCTGAGTACCATGTCCGGCCCAGCACCTAGCAGACATTACCTCACTTTGCAGATCTCCGACTTTACAGATGTGTAACGGGGCGCAGAGAGGGGAAACCCTTTGCCTGAGGTCTCAAGTTTTTGTCGGGAGCCGAGTACCTGGGGTTGCGGTGGAGGCAGGGGACAGGACCATGGCCAGGTGTCAGGAGCAGAAGAGAAGGGTGTAGGGGTGTGGGGCATCTGTGCCAAGAGTCTCCCTGTCACCCCGACCCTCAGTTGATGACATCTCCCTGATCTCCCCCTTCCAGATGAGGACCCCAAGTGATGTCAGGTTCCCCACAGGTTTGATGCAGACGCCCCTAAGCTCCGTCCAGCCCTGTGCTTGCCGCTGTGCTGCTTGGCTTTGATCTCCTTCTGGTTGGATGTCTCTGGCCAGGGACAAGCTAGCGTCACTGCTGGCCTGACATCACCCACGTCCTGTCAGAGCCACAGAGTTCATGTGACCAGGACACCTGCACTGAGCACTTAAGGGTGCTGGGTGACAGGGCAGCTATGCAGACCAGATCACCACGCACGGCAACTTGATGGACAGGACTGGCACTGCACGGGCTGGAGATGGCTGTGTGCCACCCTCCAAGGGCGAGGGCAGAGCCCAGCTCATCTAAATTGCCCTGCGGCAGCGCAGTGGTGGCTGGTGCATCAGGAGAGCCTGCTCCCTCCTGGGCAGGGCAAGGGGCAGGAGGGAACCCACGGTCGCCGGTTGCCGGTCGCCGCAGGAAGCAGCTACCTGCCAAGGGGAGAGGAAGCAGGACTGCGGGTAGGGATCGCCCATCAGGAGCTGGAGGGGCCTGCGGAGTTGAAGGCCAGACCCCTGGGATGCGGGGCTCAGGCTGCTCTTGGTCCTGACCAGGAGTACCAAATGTACAGTACTTTGACAGTCTTATCCTTTGTCCTCACTAGAGCGTGAACTGCAAGGGTGAGGATTTTCATCTGTTCCTGGTTGTGCATAGTAGGTAGACTGCACCACACAGAAAAACGGAGGGGAATCAACTTCCCTCCTTCCCTATCTTCCTTCCTTCCTTCCTTCCTTCCTTCCTTCCTTCCTTCCTTCCTTCCTCCCTCCCTCCCTCCCTCCCTCCCTTCCTTCCTTCCTTCCTTCCTTCCGCTAATTGACGGAGGATCACAAGTTTAAGCCCAGCCCGGGCAACTTAGCCATTTAGTGACTTAGGGAGACCCTGTCTCAAAATAGAGAAGGGAGGGGGAGGGAGGGAGGGGAATGAGTGAATGCAGGGATTTGGCCCCACCCAGACCGGGGGCCTGGACACTCCGCCCTTCACTGAGGTCCCAGGGGACAGACACATGTCAGGATTGGGAAGGTGGCCCTGGAGTGAGTGTGGTGCTGGTTCAGCCCTGCATGGTCTTTTCCTAGAGGCCTCCCTCCTGCCTTCCCAAGGCTGAATCTTGTTTCCTGTCTTACTTCTCGTAGACACCTGGACACACACGAGTGTGTACACACATACCACGGTCCACTGTGTTCCCCTGGGCTCCCCGCCTCCTAATACCTCTGGAATTCCCAGACGTCCTTGAGCTTCACTGTAGGATTTGGAAGACATTGGTGATTTCCCCATTGGGAGGATGTGTCTCAGGCAGGAACTATGACTGGTTTGGCCCAGGAATTTAGACGAGGCAGGAGGAAACAGTAACAGAATGAACCTGGGTTGGGGCTGCTTCGAATGGGGTCTTAAGGTACAGGGAGGTAAAGGAACAGCTGAGCCCCAGAGTTTTGTGGGAGCTGACAGAGCGTTTGCTTCAGTGGTGCTCTCACCAGACTGCATTTGCTCGGGCCTGCCAACACCTGCTGGGTGATCACAGACAGCAGACTCTGTCTCTCTGAGCCTCACTTTTACTGTCTACAAAATGGGAAGAACAATATTGGCCTCATTCCTGACTATGTCAGCCAGTTTTGGTGTGGCTCTGTCTCCACAGGGTGTCTTACCTCCCGGAGAGCAGGACTATCTTGTTCTCTGATTTCTCTGACCATCCAGTCTCAGTTCTAGGAAATACCTGCCAGTTCAGTTTAATTCCTTTTATCCAGCCGACACAGATGGGAAGCCCTAGATGGGGCGCACCGTCTTGTTGGTCCCGGGACACAGAAGAGAGGAGCTAGCGTGGTCCTGAAGCGAGAGGCTAGTGATGGAAACCCGCCTGGGAAGTGGGGTTACCCTACCTATGATGAGGGTAAAGTCGTGCAGCTGCTGTAAGATCACAAAGCAAGGTTGTGGAGGACTTCCTGGAGGAGGTGGCCGTGCAGGAGGAGCACAAGCTGGGCTGGAGAGGAGAGACCAGATGGTTGGTGACGGCGGGACTCCGTGCTGTAGCAGGCTGCCCACGGCGCTTCGTACATCTTACATCATCTGCAACACACCACCCAGGCTGCCACTGTTCTAGTCTGGTGGTTAGATGGGGAATGGATGCAGAGAGGGCCCCATAGCTCTGTAAAATAACAACAGGTATTATCTCTTTCGTGCTTTTAAACCTTTTTATTTTTGTGTGCTTGGACCCAGGCCTTGTGCGTGCGAGGCAAGCACCCCCACCCCCAGCACCTCTAGCCCCAATTGCATCCTTCACACACTGAACACAAGGGCACCTGTGTCCCAAGCCCAGCATCGCTCAGTGTTTCCACAGGTTGTGAGGCGGGTCCTGTGCTTGAAGCCCTTGTTGATGACCTTGTTTCCTGATTTGGAAAATGAGACTGGAGAGGTCAGGACTCTTGCTGGTTAAATGAACAAGTACTGAGTTCCCCCTGGTGTCTAGGACTGCAAAAGGGAACATGCACGTGGCTTTGCAGCGACCCTGCTCCATGAGCATCATGATAACCTTCGATGATCAAGGCTTACAGGATCCTGAGAGATGCCTCTGCTCACTCATTCATTCATCCATTCATTCATTCAGCCACTCATCCATGCGTCCGTCCATCCATTCCTTGAGGAGGCCTGGCAAGCCTGAGGGGCCTGGCAGTGCAGCTGGGAGCAAAACCAAGTCTCCACACCAATCTTCTGGGGTGGGGTCAGGACACTTTAAAGGGCAGGATGTACATATTTTAGGTCCCTGCCACAGAGCTCCACTCTGCTGCTTTGTGCTGAGGCTGCCAAGGTTGATTGGTAAGCCAATGGGCTGGCTCAGTTCCAGTATTGATTACGGGAATTAGGGACAACCGATGTGGCCCTGGGGCTGTGGATTTGCGGCCCTCCTGTGGGATGACATCCACCTGTTTCCAGGTGCAGGGGCGTTAGCCCGAGACCCCATCACAGTTAGTGGGGAGGTGGGCAGAGAAGGTAGGAGCTCAGCCCCTCCTGTGCAGGTTTCCGAGACCGCAGCTTTTTCCAGGGTGAGGTGGAAGCACAGGGTGGGAGTGGCTGGGGAGCAGGGCGGCAGGGTGGGGAGGGAGAGCAGGTGGGCCTGGGTCACAACACTGGGTCCCGAGCTAGGCCTGGTACATCCACCTCTTGTGTGAGCTGCTGTTCAAGGTGGGCAGGTGTCCACCCCATCAGAGAGGGGACACTCTGGGTGGAGTCATTCTGACACCAGCCTCCCAGGCTATGGTGTGGGGACCCCAGGCCTCTGTCCACCCCAGGGCTGGGCTGCTTCTCTAAGTCCAGCTGTCCACCAAACCCAGAGTCCTGGTACCCTTACGGTCTGACCTGCATGGCTTTTCCTCAGTTTCCCCATCTGTGAAATGGGTGGGCCCATATTCCTCTGCCATAGGTCTGTACTGTGGTGGGCTTTCCATGAGTTAATGCTGGTGCTGGGCTCACGGGCCCACAGGAAGCATTCAGTAACTGCTCAGTGAGCCCAGTGAATGTGGAGCTTGGCTCAAGGAGGCCTGTGCCAACAGCTCACAGTCAGCTTAGCAGAGCCTCAGCAGACTGTTCCCATGCAGCAGGGCATCCTGCAGGTCAGCAGTGTCCTCCCCAGAGAGGAGGGAGCTAGCTCTGGAGGCCTTGGCTGGGGAAGAGGGATGGACAGAAGAGCAGAATCGGTTCCCCGCCCAGCTTCCCCTTGGCAGCACTTTGTCCCTGCTGAATGTTGGGAATCAGGGAAGTCCAGTGGCAAGCACTTGCCAGAGTCAGTGCTTCCCAGCATGCAGCACTGCTGGAGGGTGACAGCTGTGGACCTTGGGCACCACCCTGGTGGGGTATAGGACAGACTGAGCCAGAGCCGTGCATGTGACACATGCACTCAGTCCCCCATCCAGGCATGGGGCAGAGCTCAAAGCGCCTCAGTCGTGATTGAACAGTTTCATTTTACTTATTCATTTGTTTGTTTGTTTGAGACAAGGTCTTGCTATGTTGTTCAAAACCTTGGCTTTGAACTCACTATGTAACCCTGACTGGTTTCAAATTTACAGAGATCTGCCTGCCTCAGCCTCCTGCGTGCTGGATTACAGGCATGTGCCACCACATCCATCTTTGTTTAACAATTTTCAGTTAAATAAAACTAAGTTTTAAGTGTACAGTCATTAACTTTTTCTTTTTTACTTTAATACATTTCCTGAAAGAAGAAACCATATATAAATACTGCACAGGAAGCCACACTCCTTGCTGGCTATCACAGAAAGCAAATCTCTAGAAACACAGAAACCCAGATGTGGTTTTCACTGGATTCTCCAGCTTTCTGTCTGCGGGAGGCTGTGACTCTGAGATGTGCTCCTTTGCTATCGGAGAGGGGTGACTAGGTGTTAGGGAGGTGTTAAAAACTCCAGCACCTGTGGGTCCTTTCTTCTCCCCGAGAGATTCCTTCCCCGGGGATGATTCTCTGTCCTTGGTGTTCTCACCCCCCCTATACACACGTGCCGGCACAGTGCTCCCCTTAGGTAACAGAGTTCCAGACAAACACAGAGCTGTGCACATCGGTTTTTTTTTTTTTTTTTTTTTTTTGCAAAGACTGACATTTTACACGACACAGGGGCTGTCACCTGTGATTACACTTGGGCCCAGTTTTGGAATGGTCACGAGCGTGCAGTCACAGCACCAGGCTGTGACGGTCTCTCTCTGGGCCCCCGTGTTTTCCATCTGAACACAGGTGAGGCTCTGCAGCCCTGGCCTTGAGAGGTGGCAGGAAGCACAGGTTTGGGTGGCCCTGAGCCCTGGGCTTGGTCCTATTGTTTCTCCCTAGCTTCTGGGTCTGGCTAAGAAGCTGCTGCTGTCTTTGGGTGCCTTTGCCTCGGCTGAAGGCAACAGTTGATTTGGAAGCCTGTGCAGGGCTGGAGTGGAGCAAACGGTCCTGGCCCTTGGCTTGTGGCGGGTGGCTGGCGAATGTGTGTTGAATGCATGCATGCTCGCAAATGCCTCTCTGGTCCTGGGCAGTGGAGTTGGTGCACGGGGACCCTGCTGTGCAGGTGAGAGAGCTGAGGCCAGGCTGTGCTGAGGCAGGACTGGGAGTAAACCCTCTCGGGTGCCAGGCTCTTGCTTCTTTCCATGACGCCACGCTGCTTCCTGCACTGCAGCACGCTGCACTTGGGTCTGGATTTTATGACCCAGGTTTCCTATTTTCCTTTGCAAGCGGTGGGAAAGGCTTGGGCTCTGCTGACTCCAGAGCTGTAATTGCCATATTAACTGGAGAGGAGCATGGGCTTTTACTGGGGCACATAAAGAGCACAGGTGACCAGCGTGGAGGGTCCGGGTGAACAAAATGTCCCTTTCACTCTGAGAGCAGCTCGGCCCTGGCGCAGGTCTCTGAGTGGGTAAGAAATACCAGCCCCTGGGCTTGGTCGTGAGTCCCGCACTTGGAGAGCCGCAGAAAGCCTCGTTGCAGTGCTGATGCAGCCCTAGCCCCAGCCCCTTCCTGCCCTGTGGGTGCTCTGCGGCCTTCAGTGGGCGAAAAGAGGGCAAGGATGTGTGGTATGAAGGACCAGATCTGGTGCCATTTGTCAGCAAAGCTTGGGAAAGGACTGAGTGTGGGGCAGAAGGAAATTAAAGCACAGTGAGCCCCAGTTCTGCACCCTTGCAGCCAGGAAGCCCCAGCTTTACAGCCTTGTAGCCAGGAATGTCTAACTTTGCCCTTTGTGCTGATGGGCAGATGGATGCTCAGCTGTGATCGCTTCCTGGCCCCAGACTACAGAAGGGAGAGGGAACTGGGCAACATTTGGGAGGGTCCCATGCACCTCCCCACGCACCTCGTTTCCTTCCCCCTTCCCCCTTGTCTGAGGGAGGAGGGGGAGAAGAGCAGGTGGCTGCTCTTCGTGGCCATGGCTGGGGGCAGGTGGGAGATGTGGATTCTGCAGCTCCTGGACAGGTCACCATGATGAACCTAATTTCACTGTGTATACCTGGCCCAAGCACAAAGGGGAGACACAGGGACTTGGAGCTGGCTCTTTTGCTGTTAAAGTAAATCTGTTCGGGCATCTCAGTTCAGGTGCTGAGTAGGGCTAGCTGAGGCCTTTGTAATACTGGAAAGTGGGAAAGGAAAAACAGATAATTTTGAAAATTTAGTAGGGAGGAGCTTTTCAGATCCATCCATCATCCATCTGTCATCTATTCAGCTACCTAAGCAGCTGTTATGGTTGATACATTGTGTCAACTTGGGGAGTCTAGAGGTTTGGCTGAGTGATTCAGCAGGAAGCCAAGGTATTTACTTTGTACACATCCTGAGCCTGTGGAAGAGGAGGGCACAGGAGATTGTGTGAGAGCTACACACCCCCTGGGTGAGGGTAGCCTGTTTACAATGTAAGGGAAGAAAAGAGGCTGCTTCCCTGCCATTCCTTGCTTTTGCTTTGATTGTTTTTGCTGTGCTCTGCTACCATGACCGTTTGCCCTCTGCCATGTTCCACTCTGCCTTAGAACCAGCCAAGTATCGACTGAAACCTCCACAAACTGTAAGCTAAATAAACCTTTCCTTCTTTCATTTTGGGCATTGGGTATTTTGTCTCAGCAGTGAGAGAAAAGTAACCAAGACAGAATTTGGCACCAGCGGAGTGAGGTCTTTGGTGTGACTATACCTAACCATGTGGTTCAAGAGCCTTCGGAAATGGCTTGTGGGAAGAGTTTGGAAAGGTTCGGAAATGTCACCTGAAAGAGAGGCACTAGAACACCTTTTGTTCTGTCTGGAAGATTCTGGTCAGAGCTTGGCAGACCAGAAGGCTGACAGAAATCCCACCAGTAAAGACCAGGTTCAGGAGGTTTCAGCTGGGAAGGACTGCATTGGCTGTTGGACTCCAGATGATGTATGTTATGGCTTGGCAGAAAGTTTGTCTGCATTTTGCTCATGTCCAGAAACTTTGCCTAAGACTGAGATTAAGGGAGACAGCGAACTGATTAATCTGGCAAAAGAAATTTCAAGGCAGTCGAATGTTGGGGCAGTGGCATGGCTATTGTTGGGGGCTTTTAGCCAGATTTATATTGAGAATCAAGAGCAAAGAGCTCAGCAGGATGATTTAAAATGTTGTGAGTTTGGCCAGAAAGGAAGCTCCAGTAAAGCTCTGGACTGCAAAGATAAGGCTGAGGAGATCTCTATTGGTATGAAGGAACAAGAGAATGAAAAAGATGTCACGAGGGTATCACAAGAAGCAGCAAGTCTCCACCCTTTGCAGCCTCAAAACGGTAAAGGTGAGAGACCTTGCCTTGAGGAGCAAGCCAAAGAGTGCCATGTTCCAGAATGGCGGTGGCGGCCACACCAGGTTCCAGAATGGAGGCAGCATAGAGAACTTGCTCCTCAGAATTGGATTCAGAGTTCCCAGGGATCCAGGCACTCGACTCCTATGGCCAAGAGAGAGGAAAGTTTGGCTACTGCTCCAGGTGGTAGCAGACCTTGGCATCATCCATGTGGCCCTGGCTTTAGGTCCATGGAGAATGCAAGAATTCTGACATTAAAGAGGCTTCCACCCAGATTTCAGAGGGCCTTGGAGGCCAGGCAATGTGCCCCTGAGAGGGCAATATGTGAGGCTGTGAGTGTGAAGCAAAAGGTGCCCTGGAAACCTCAGAAGTTTAGAAAAGACAGGACTGTGGATCATCTGTGGGAAGCTGCTAGGAGGGAGCAAAGTGGGCCTAAGAGAGAAGCCATGGAGGCTGTCACCACTAGAAGTGCCATGGGGGTGGACTCACACAAGTCCTTTGGAGCTCACAATGAACCACAAGTTGCTTCAGATGCTGGATGTGGAATTACAGAACACAATGTTAGCCCTGCTGGATTTCAGACTTTTTTGGTCCTAATTCTCTATATTCCCCTGTTGGTGCTTTTTGGAATGGTAATGTTTATTTTGTGCCATGGAATGTTGAAAGTGTTAACTTTTCATTGGTATGGGGGGTGGGGCTTGTAACTAAAGAGCTTGCCTTACATCTCTGAAGAGACTTGGGACTTGGACTTTTCAGCAGTGATAAACAGTTAGGACTTTGACAACTCTTGCAGATGGACTAAACGCTTTTTGCATAAAGGGATGTGCGTGAGTCTTTAGGGGGTGAAATGTTATGGTTCTAATGTAATATAATGTCTCTGTATCTGGAAACTGGTTTAAAGAAGTGTGTCTGGTTGCCAAGTTGACAAGGAGTGGATTGTTATGGTTGATAACATTGTGTCAACCTGGGGAGTCTAGAGCTTTGGCTGAGTGACTCAGTAGGAAGCCAAGGTGCTTACTTTGTATACATCCTGAGCCTTTGGAAGAGGAGGGTATGGAGACTGTGTGAGAGCTACATGCCCCCTGGGGGGGAAAGGTGTTTACAATGTAAGGTAGGGAAAGAGGCTGCTTCCCTACCATTTCTTCCTTTTGCTCTGGTTGTTTTTGCTGTGCTCTGCTGCCATGACCGTTTCCCCTCTGCTATGTTCCACTCTGTCTTAGAACCAGCCAAGTATGGACTGAAACCTCCACAAACTGTAAGTGAAATAAATGCTTTTCTTCCTTCATTTTGGGCACCGTGTATTTTGTCTCAGCAGCAAGAGAAAAGTAACCAAAACATCAGCCCTGTGCCCACCATCCATGGATCCATCCAGGGTCACTCATCCACCCATCCATCCACCCACCCCCCATCCATCCATCATCCTCCATTCATCCCTCATCTGTCCGTCATTTATCCATCCATCCATCCATCCATCCATCCATCCATCCAATCACCTACTCAGCTACCTAGGCAGTCATATGCCCACCATCCACTGATCCATCTACCGAGTCACTCATCCATCCACCCACATATCTACCTACCGTTCCATCCATCCATCCCCCATCCATCTTTCCATCCATCCATCCCTCCCTCCATCTATCCACCTATCCCATCATCCATCCATCATCCATCCTTCCCTCCCTCCATCCACCCATCATACATCTATCCATCCCCCATCAGTCCATTGTCCCCCATTCATCACTCATCTGTCCATCATTTATCCAACCATCCATCCATCATCACCTACTCAGCTACCTAGGCAGTCATATGCCCACCATCCACTGACCCATCTACCGAGTCACTCATCCATTCACCTATCCTTCCATCCACTCATGCCCCCATCCATCCCCCATCCATCCATCATCCACCATTCATCCCTCATCTATCCACCATTTATCCCTCCATTCACCTATCCACCCATCCATCCATCCATTCATCACCTACTCAGCTATTAGGCAGTCAAATGCCCACCATCCATTAATCCATCTACTGAATCACTCATCCATCCATCCTCATGTCCATCCATGCATCAGTCATCTATCCCTCCACCCATTAACCATCATTAATCCATCTATCCATCATCTATTCATCCATTATCAGCCATCCCCCATTCACCTATTATGTACCCACCCTCTAGCCATGTATGCATCCATATGTCCACCCAGCATCTCTCCAGTCCAAAGCAGGATGGAGTGGGAACTTTAGCCACTAAAGTCTGGAAGTCTTGGAAACCATCCCAGCCCAGACCACACAGTGGAGCCCTGGCTCCTTGCTTTCCTGCATATGGTGTCCAGGGATGGTGTCTGTGTTGCCTAGGGGCATGAAGACCCTGGAGTGAGCCTGGACAGGTCAGGGAGGTCTTCTTGGAGGTGACACCCTGGCTGGGCCTCGAGGCCTGGAGGCCTCGAGAAGGCCTAGAGCCACCCTCCCAGTAGAGATGAGCTCTTGAGCTCTATCACAAGTCCCTTCTCTTGCCCTGGGGTTGCCATTTGTCCCACAGGCTGCAGTACAGGGCACACACCCTGCCCATGGATAGCACAAGGGCAGACAGATGCCTCTGGGGTGGGTCTCCAGCAGAGTGAGTGCCTGGATGGTGAGGGTGGCCAGCCCGAGGCAGGGACCGGGCTGTCGGCAGGCCTAGTTTATGTGTGAGCAGACTGCGGGTGAGACAGGGTACCCAGAGAACAGCAGCGGGCATGGTCCTGCCTCCACTGGGGATGTGGGACATGCAGCCTGTGGGATGGGGAGGAGCGAGCAAGCCTGGCAGGAATGGGCCTGGGGGCAGGGGGACCAGGCCCAGGGTAGGGAGCAGATCACTGAGTTGCAAATCTGAAATTCAAGGAGCTGAGCGTGGTGGTGCAAGTAGTCATCCTAGCACTCAGGAAGCTGAGGCAGGAGGATCACTGCAGATTTGAGTCCAGCCTGGGCTACACAGTGAGTTCAAGGCCAGTCTGGATTACATAGTGGACCTCCTCTAAACAAACAAACAAAACAAAACAAAAAACATTCAGAGTGTCCAGAAACGTTACTGCCAAAGGCTGCAGGCACACAGATTTAAGGCCACAGCCATCTTGTTGTACACCACATAACAGTGGGTTTTCCATGTAGCAGGACAGCGGCAGTGGTGCACACCTGTCGTATGAGCTGCCCAGGAGGCCAAGACAGGAGGATCCCAGGTTCAAGGTTGGCCCTGGTGAAACTGCATGAGACCCTGTCTCAGAATAAAACTGGAAGAAGAGCTAGGGGTGCTGCTCAGTAGTAGAGCACTTGCCTAGCATGCTCCAGACCCTGGATTCCACACCAGCACCATAGAGACCATAGAGAACAACACAAACAAAGCAGGCGAGAAAGCCCTTCCTGGGCCATGAAGGTGGGAGCCCCCAGGCCCGTTATCCCAGGGCCCCAGCAGAAGCGAGTCCTTGGTTTGCTGTGATGTATAAGGTTCTAGAAGCCCTGCATGCTTCGCCTAACTGCTCCCCTCTCTTTCAAACCTGGCTTTGAGGAGTTGCCCATTGTCTTACTTCAAAGCTGTTTAGAAACTTCTGGGTGTGGTGGTGTACACCTGTAATCCTGGCTGAGGCAGGAGGGTTGCTGCAAGTGGGAGGCCAACCTGGGCTACAAAGTGAGCTCAAGGCCAGCCTGAACTGCATAGTGAGACCCTGTCTCAAAAAGACACACACACACACACACACACACACACACAGTAGAAAGAAAAGAAACTTCCTGTTCTGCATGGGAAGTTACTGGGGTGACCAGCAGAGGCTGTACCTCCATGGAGCTCCGGGGTGTGTTTTTCCTTCCTGCATAGGTGCGCACACACAGGGATCTCAGCAGGTGTGACCAAGGCAGGAAGCCAGAATGGGGTGCTTTGTCGTGCTCTACCTGGCTGTTTCTGGCTCCACAGGTTCAATCTGACACTTCCATCAACCACAGCTATGCTCTCAGGAGGGCTTTTAACAGACAAGGAAACCGAGGCCCAGAGTGACCAAGTGACCCGGGGAAGGGCACACAGGTAGTGATTGGCAGAGCTGGGACAGTTCATATCCCAACCCATTTTTTTTTTTTCTTTACCATACTTAAGTTTTGATCTTACTAGTTTGTAGGAACTTTTTGAATACTAAGGAAATGTCTCTTTATTGGTAATATAGATTGCAAATATCTTCTCCTGTTTGTTGCTTGATCTTTAATTTTTTCCCATGCAGTTTTCAGATTTATTTATGTAAGAGGATTTAAGAGTCTTTTACGTTATTTGAGCTCTGTGTCACACCTAGAGGAGGGACTTCCCTACTCAGATTATATACAAAGCACACTGTGTTTGCTTTGAACACCTGTAGGTTCCTTGATGTGTAAATATCTGACCCACTTGAAAATGACCCTGCTGCTCAGAGATGTGGGCATCAGCTTCACGTTTTCCTCGTGGCTTCCAAGTTCTTCAGTGGCATCTATTAAATATTGTATCTTTCCTGGCTGGTGACGTGAAATGACACTGTCATCACACCTTCAGATGACTTGTGAGCCAGGGTTATAGGCAATGAAACCGCAAAATGCAGCAGCTCTGTGAAACAGTCTACCAATGATGACACACGCAGGAAGAAAACCAGCCCACCTAGCACACAATGGCAGTTATGATGTCATGCATGGTGTATGTGAGTGGCTTTTTATGTGCCCATGCACACTTGTGCAAGAACAGGCATGTACATACATGGTAAGAATCTGCATGACGGATCAGAGACGGTTTCATGGTACTCTCTGGAAAGGAAGGCACCAGTTGAGCTGGCCTTGACTGCCTCCTTGGTTAGGAGACCAGGACTCAGTGTGGAGGAGTAAGCAGGAGTATTTAGCATCTGATGGCCCAGAGAGTCCTAGAAAAATCTAAGAAGCACATGTATCCCAGGCCCTCCCCTCCCCAGGAGACAAAGTCTGCCCTGGGGCCTCGGCTCCTGCATTGCCAGCAGCAACTGAAATTCCAGGTCCCCTGAGCACCTGGGGGGGCTTGGACTCCCTTGTTCCAAGCCTAGGTCAGACATCAGGAGGCGACGGGTAAGGCAGCCAGGCCCAGGGCACTGAGGGAGCAGCCAGGGGCCTGCAAATGAGGTAGCCCGGTTATGGCGCTGTGCCCTGCACTCCCCGAGGGGTGAGGATGGGGACTTCTGCCATCCACCTGCCAGTGTCGGCGCAGGAGTTCGGCAGAGAGGGCTGCAAAGTGCTGAAGCCTCCAAGGGGATGGGGACAGCGCAGGGGGATGTGGGGCTGCACACACAGATTTCCTCTACACCTGCTTGCACACGCGTGCCCATGCACAGGTGCGCACCTGCCCTTGTTGGCCTCTCCTGGAAGCCCCCTTGAGGTGAAATCCTGTGGCCTCTGTGGTTTGAGCAGCTAGGCTTTCTGGCCCGGAGGAGGAGGAAGAGTTAGTAGCACTTTGCAGCCGTAGAGAATCAGTGGCCCTCTGAGCTGAGGCCTGACCGGCCAAGCCACCTAGACGTTCTCTGCTTGTCCACAGAGTGACCGCGGGCCCAGGAGCTCTGCTTCCTGTGACCAGTGCCTTAGGCTCCACTTGCTGAGGGACAGGAGAGCCCACTCGTCAGGGCTCCTTGGCGTTTTCTTGAGACCTCCGGGGTGAAAACCTCTTGAAGGGAAGCTGGGAAGCTCATTCTCCATTTCTCAGGGGACCCCCACCCTGCGGCACAGGTCTGATCAGAGGAGATGCAGTCCAGGGGAGGCTGTGTGACCCCCGGCGGCCCATAGGGGTCACAAGCTCTCTGAGCTCACAGTACCGGTTGGGGGCTGGGCTCCAGAGACCCCTCTGCTGCTGGAAGTGCAGGCGTTCTGTGGAGGGCAGGTAGGGAGGTCATCTTCGCCGTCCCGCCTCCCCTTTTTGGCTGACGGTGGGTCAGGACCCCCCAGGGAGCCCAGGTAACTTGGGGCCCAGTGTAGAGGGGAGAGTGTCTTGAAAAGCTTCTCATCCGCTACCATCCGCCTGCTCCTACCTAGTCTTTTCCAGAAATCCTGGTTCTGGCCTGGTTTGTCTCCAGTGCCGCCCTCCCTCTTACAGCGCAGCTCTGCCGGCCGCAACGGCGCTTCTCTTTCGCCCCCTAGTGACCGCACTAGCGCCTTGTGCCGGGCTTCTCTGCAGTCCGCAGGCGGCGCCCGTCAAGCACCTGTCACCTCCTCCTCGACGCCTCATTCAGCTAAAGCAGCCAAGTGACCTTCTGCCTGGCGCCCTCCCTGGGCACCGATGCTGCCGCATTCCTCCTTTCGCTTTGAGTCTCCGCTTTCCAAATTGTAAAGTGGAAAAAATAAAACCAGGGATTATAGAGCCTTCTGCACAAGGAAGAGCCCTTGAAATGCTCACGTCGGGACACGCACCATTTTCCTCTTAGGGAAATACTGCAGCTCACTGCCGGCGCTCAGTGAATTTTCAGCTATCGAAATTTACTGTATGTTGCAAAAGGAAATACCATGACTGAAGATAGAATGATGTCTTTTGTTTTCAAAGACTATCCATGTACTAAAGTGATGCAAAAATAATAAAAGTGAGGTATTGGGGGCAAACTTTGGGGGTGAGTTTAGGATTGGAATTGGGGAATTATCTGAGTCAGGGAAGCCACTGGCGAGTATCCCCCGGGTTAAAAAGGGAAGTAAGTTTAACTGAGACCAGAACACAAAGCTTCCACTGAATACAATGAAATCCATATTGTATTCTGGACACACAGATTTCCTCTACACCGGCATGCACACACGTGTCCAGAGATAGGTTTATTAATTACATAATTACAGTACAATACAAAGTACGTGGTACATAATTGTTATGGCTGATACATTGTGTCGACTTGAGGATTCTAGAAGCTTAAGTAAGTGACTAAGCAGTTCTACATCCTGTGGGGGGAACTCTACCACGTTGTTCATTGTGTCAACTTGAGAAGTTTAAAAGTTCAACTAAGTGATTCAGCAGGAGCCAGAGCGCTTACTTTGTAAACATCCTCAGCTTGTGGAAGGGGAGGGTGTGGAAGTGGTGTGGGGGGTTGGATAGCCTCCATACAATGTAAGGGAGGAAAAGAGGCTTTCTCTCCTCCCCTTGTGCTCTTGTAGCTTTGCTGTCTTCTGCCACCTTGGACTGTTGCCCTGTGCCATGTGCCACCCTTCCTTGGAGCCAGCTGATTGTGGACTGAAATCTCCAGGACCTGTGAGCTAAATAAACCTTTTATTCATTAGTTTTGGGTGTTGGGTATTTTGTCTCAGAGAGGAGAGAAAAGTAACTAAGACAAACAAGACAACCAGAGAAAAGTAACTTATTTGTTAGTAAGATAGTCAATGCAGGAAATTCACCAAGCGCAGGAATTTCTCCCAGCTTGATTCCAAATGACTACCAGTTAGGAAAACAGAAATGTTGCAGGAGAGCAGCATGGACACATCAGTAGTGGGCAGCCCTCTGAGAAGATCTGGGCCAGCAAGGAGAAAGCCCAAGGCCAGACCCATGCCTGGGAAGGATTCTCATAGCGTTGTGGGGAAGAAACAAGCTGCAAAAGATTTTGCGGGAAACTCCAGCACAGTTTTGCAGCTTTCCTCTGTGGTCATCAAAGTGAGAGCAGTAGTTTCCTCTTCCTTTTTTTTTTGTTTTTCAGAAACGGTCTCACAATGCAGTCCAGGCTGGGCTTGAACTCACTGTGTAGCCCAAAGTGGCCTGGAACTCTTAGTGATCCTCCTGTCTCAGCCTCCTGAGTGTTGGGATTATAAGAATGTGCCACCACGCCTGGCTTAGGACAGTAGTTCTCTGTGGCAAGACAGGGTTAAGGACACACTGTTGGTGCTGAGACCCCTGAGAGCTTGGGCTCCCTCCTTCCAGGCTATCGCCACATAGTAGCAAGAGGGCGCATGCAAAGGACCACGACCTTACATGGCTTTTGATGCTATTCTTCAATAAAAAGTAAAAACCGAGTGGCAAATGGACAGGAAGGAAACAGGCCAACATACTGATAAAGAGAGTTGCTTCAGGGGACCAGAATATGGGTCATTTGCATGCTTTCATATTTATAAAAGGAAAAAGCATCTTAAAAAAGATTTTTTATCTGCAGTTCTGTGATGAGGAGATCCAAATAACAGGCTGAGCATCTCAACTCCAAAAAACTAAAATCTGAAAAGCTCCTAAATCCCCAGCTTCTGGGGAGGGACCTGTAGTCTGGTAGAGCAACATATACAGACTTCGTTGCTGACACAAAGTGATTTAAACGATTATGTAAAATTATCCTCAGGCTACACAGTGTCTGTGAATCAGAAATGAATTCTGTGTTTCGAGTCCCATTTCCCCAAGATGTATCTTGCCTGTGTCTATGCAAACACTGTACAGGCCAAGACCTGAACAAATGTGAGACCCAGAATACTTCTGGTCACAAGTGTTTTGGAGGAGAGAGGTGCAGCCTTCCTGTACCTGTGCCCCTAAAACACTCGCAGCCTTTGAGACCCGGCAGCTGGGCTATGCACCGTGGAGACCTCTGTGTGCCTGTGGACAGACCTGGGGCCGAGCCTGATGGGCTCTAGAGGGCGCCTGGGCCTTTGCCCTGTGGAGTTGAGGGGTGGAGGTCTGGGGGGCTGGAGGGAGCTGTCCCTGCCCCCCAGGAGAGAAAACAGCGTGCACATAAACCCCAGCATCCCTTTCCTGCAGTGTGCCCTGGCTGGGTAACCCTCACTTCCATCAGTCAGGCTTTCTTCGGTGGCCCTGAGTCCCCAGTCCCCTTTCTGCTTAAACTCTGGCCATGGAGGGAGGACCCGGACTGATTGGCTGAGCTGTTCCTGGGGCCCAGGGTGGGAGTAGCACAGAGCGCTGACCCTGCGGTCACACACAGATGGCGTGGGATACAGCTCTCTTGCCGCCATGGGGCCCTGTGAAGCCCATGGACCTCGCTGAGTGCCGCTCTGCATCTGTGAAATGACAAGGACCAACACACATCTAGGGCTCTGAGGATGGCGTTAGTGCCTGCTGGGTCTGTGTGCGCTCTGCCAGCCACAGGGTCCCAAGCTGAGAGCTGGGCTGGGCCACAGAGATCTCAGCTCCTGTCCCTGCCTCCACTGGCCACCTGCTCCTAGGATGTGCTCGTTTAGCTCTTGCAGATGTGCCCAGGAGGGCAAAATGCAGAGCTGGTGCCTTCCCTCCCTTTGGGTCTCAGGAGAGGGCTGGGGAGGTCAGAGGACGAGCCCTGAGTGGAGCATCCACCCATCCTGAGGAGTGACCCGGGTATCCCTGGGGTGCTTGAGCCCAAGGAAGGAAATAGCAGCAGGACAGACTGGAACTCAGCCCCTTCCTACCACCCGAGGAGGCAGAGGCAGGAGAGCCTCCCTGGTCTTGTGTACAGGCCTCAGTAACATCGGGGCCTGGCCTGGCCTTGCCCAGGGACGTCAAGGAGTGGCTCCTGTTGCACTGCCTCACCCCCAAAGGTGCTGCTGCCCCATCCTGGTGACAACAAAGTGACTTGTCAAAGTCACACCGCTCAGGTTCCAACCAGGTCACTCCAGAGCCAGTGTTTCCTCCTGCCCTCGTTCTCTTGGTAGAAGTTGGCTTCGTTGGCTACAGACCTTGCTACCCGAGACACTGGCATGGCCTCAGGGCCTCTCCAGGCCTGATGTCACTCCTGCTCTAGGGCTCCAGGTATTTTGGGGACCCTCTAGGGCACCGCGGGCTCAGGGCACTGGGACTCTGTGCCTGGCGCAGGAAGCGGTCTTTTCCGCTGGGGCAGGCAGCCTTTGAATAGCTCTGGGTGCCAGCTTGCTCTGCTTGCTGTGTGCATCAGCCGCGTGGGCCCCACTGGCAGGCTCTGTGTGTCGGGGGCCTCTGCATGTTGGGTTCTGTGCAGGGTCACACGTGTGCCTGGCGTCAGCCGAACTCCGGTCTTGTGCTCTCTGCCCAGCTCCGCTGACTCCAGGTGCAGCCCTGGGGTAGGGCATGAGAAGTAGAGAGCAAGTTCTCCCTCTGCCCTGGACTCGGGTGCTCAGAGCCGGGAGGGGCCCGGCAGGCTCTGGGGCAGGCGGAATCGGGGGACTGGACATCGAGTGCAGTGGCACTGAGTGCTCCTTGCACGTGCTTTTATCTTTCAGGAACTCGCAGCTGCGCTACCCTGGAGAAAGGGTCTGAACTCATCTGCAAGCGGGGAGGCTGCCAGGGCAGGTTGTGAGTTCAGCAGAATCACTTGGAAAGGTTGCACAAACCTGGATACTTGGGCCTCGCTCAGGCCAGTGAGATCAGAAGTCAGGGGATGGGACCCAGACCTTGGCCACTTTTCTTTTCAGTCCCTGCCTTTTCTTGTGGTGTCAGGGATGGAACCCAGGACCTGGTGTGTAGGAGGCAAGCACTGTACCACTGAACTGCACCATGACCCTCTCCCGACAGCATTTAAAGCTATAAATGGAGCTCAGGACGTGGACTAGCTGCGTTGGGTGGGTTGGTCACTGGAGGTGGCTGGAGTGGGCATATGGTCATAATTCATGATGCCCAGGGCACAGGACTCATCCCCCTCTGGGCCACGTTGGGCCATTCGCTTCTGGTCCTCCCAGCACCCCCTTCCTGCACCCCAATCCTATGAGTTTCTTCCTCTCCTCTCCTCTCCTCCCTGACTTCTCCTTTTGTCTCCCCTCTGCATCCCCCTCCTTCCCAGCTCCAGATTCTGCACCTGGCTGTGTGTGAGGTACGTGGCTTCCTGCAGAGTGTGGAGCCCAAGGGGCCACAAGCACCAGGACACAGCAGAAGTGTCCTACAGAAATGCTGGCCACGGAGGGTGTTGGCACCATGTTGCTCTTGGCACTTCTGGCTGCTGGCTCTGTGTGCTCCTGAGTGCGTGTGCGTGTGCGTGTGCGTGTGTGTGTGTGTGTGCGTGTGTGTGCGCTCAAAAGCATGAGCCTGCATGCACATGTGGGAGCACAGGCCTGACCACCAGGGACCTCCATTCCCACCTGCTGGACAGCTGTGTAATCCGGGTGTGTGCTATCCACGGGCCCCATATGCATGCAGGGCAACAGTGGGGCCCAGGGCCACAGAGGGGTGAGTAACCTCCTCCTCAGGAGCAGAAGAAACTAGTAATTTCAAGTTCCAGTTAGAAAAACCCACAATCTTCTTTGTTTTCAGGAAACACCTTTTAAATTCCCTGTGGGGCCTAGGGGTCTCCAGAAGTACTCCGTGATTGGGGCCTCTGAACAGCCTCTATGTAACCCACACACATGTGCTAGTGAGGCTCCCATATCTATGTATGCTTGGGCATGAGGTGCAGACACTGGCACATGCGTGTGCACTTGTGGGAGTGGGTGGACTCATGGACTCCAAAGCAGCTCTAGGTCTTGGACGTGCACAGGATGCTGATGGGAATTTGGGGTCCATGAACTATGGGTTCAGGTTTTGTTTTTCTTTCTTTTTGTTGTACAGGGAATCAAACTCATAACCTCGAGCTTGCCAGGCAGGCGCTGTGCTGCTGAGCTATATCCCCGGCCCTGGGTTCGGGTTTTTCTGAGAGAAGAAATCTTTTGTGTCTCTGCTACTATCTCTTAGTTATAAGTGTGAAAAGCAAGAACTAAATTACTTAGAAAGAAATTCAAATTTCTCCTGTCCGTGTGGGCTCCTTTGCTCTCTGTGACCTGGGCTTGTGTGCCGCTTCCTGTGGCTCCAGGCTTGCTCGCACTGGTCCAAACACAGAGACCCATGAGCTCAGCTGTGTCCAAAAAGGAGCAACAGACGGAGTGAGTGGGAACGCACCACTCCCAATGGCACGCCAGAGACCAGTGTGCCTTCCACACCACTGAGATGGGCAGAGCTGTGGCTTCTGTGCTGCCTGTAAAGGACGAACAGAGTGAGTGAGGGAGACGAGAAATGGCCCGGTCCACCTGTGCACACACACGCGGGCACAGCTCCACAGGATGGTAAGCGGTGCTTTCCTCTGCGCTGCATTCCTGTGCACCCAGCCTCACCTACCCCTTCTTTTGCAGGACTAGTGACCTCCCGCATCTGTCCAAACTGCCAGTCCCCCTAATCTCTAGCGCCTTGCATGAGAGCACTGGAATTTCCTCTTTGACTGCTTGCCTGTCCCTGCAGACAGTGTCTTGAGCGCAGGCCAGAATCTTTCACCCCCACCCTTTCTCCCAGCAGCGTCCTCTCTGTTCATGTTTGAGTGACATTTTAGCCATGTGGATATTTCCTTGGGAGGTTTTGAGGGGCTCCAGGTCCACGGCCTCATTCTGGACATGAACACCTTGTTGATTCCAGCTCCATGGATGCCACGGTCTCTACCAACACAGTCTGCAGCAGGCTGGGTGGGGTGGCTCTAGCTAGCCAGCCATCCTGGGAGTCTGTGGGGGTCCCTAATGGGCAAGCACTGAGGCCAGGTGTGTGGCCCCCAGAGACACCCTGCTGGTTTCCTTGGGGCCACCACCCTGCGTTCTCCAGCTCCGCCAGCATCCTGGCTCTCAATCTGGGCACTTCCAGCAGCGTTGAATGGAGGGCTACCTCCAAGGGGCAGGCAGGGACCAGGGTTCCATGAGGACAGGTACAAGCGGACAGCCTTAGCAAGGAGCTGCCCCCTCAGTCCTGAGCCTGAGGTGCAAAGGGAGGGGTATTGTCAAAATCTGGCGGGCTGCAGTGGGGGGCTCAGCCAGCTCCTGTGGCTCGTTGGGAGGCAGAAATACCCCCATTTCTGGAACCGTCTACCCATGAGCTCACCTGCAGCTTTCCCATGGGCCAAACCCAAGGGGAAGCCACAGAGGAAGGGTTTGTGTCTGTGCAGCCACACTCAGACCCAGGGCTCAGTAGGGGATGCGCTCAGGAATAAGTGGTCCCCAGGAGAGGGATGCTTGGTCACCATGGCAACCAAGCTTCTCGCCCTTAGAGCCCTGCCTCTTTCTTTATTCAGAGGCTGAGGGAAGGTGTAAGACCTGGGACTGCAGTCCAAGGCAGGAGCTCAGGCCAGGTCCTCCTTCCTGAGCCAAGTAGGGGGATTGTGCCTCTTGTGCCCCCTGATGGCAGGTCCCTGGGGGTACCCAAGTGGATGGGGAAAGGGCCTTGGCATCCCTGAGGCCGTCCTGTCTCCTCTGGCCAGCAGGCCTCCTGCCTGACCTGGTTGTGCTGGGCCATACTCCACCCCACTTCTCTCAGCACCCTGGCTCCCCTGACAAAGGGTGAACAGAGGCAGGAGCAGGTGCCAGGATGATTTCAAGGCCTCTGGACACCAGAAAAAAACTATTAGCATTTAGCCATTGTCTCTGCAGACCCCATGGAAATGAGCCCCCTGCTGTGCCAACTCCAGGGATCCAGCCCATGTCACAGGTGTTGCCCTCCACCCACCCAGCATCTCCTTTCTGGTTCTTTGCAGGAAACAGGTCTCCCCTTTGGCGACTGCTCTTCCTGCATTTTCAAAGAGGGATTATCTGGAGCTAGTTTAGCTCCCTGCTCGTCCCAAGTTCATCAGCCCCACCTGCCCTCGCTCTCCCACTCTGGGGCTGTACATTCTGGAAGTGGCACAGTGCTGGAACCGCCATGGACCACCATGTAGAAGCCAAGGGAGAAGTCAGAGGGGACGATGGAAGATGTCTGCTCCCTGATAATAACACTTGAAACTCTGGATCAAGTGTCACCTGAACCATCTTTGTGCATTTCATCATGTCAGCTGATACACTGCTTTTGTGGTTTAAGCCTTCTGACCTAGGTTATCTATCACTTATAACCAAAACCCCTAGCCAGTATATCAGCCTTACTCTGTCCAGAAGCTAAAGCAGCACTGGACTCTGGCAAGCTGAGGGGCTTCTGTAAGCTTGGGATGCTCTCAGGGTGCTTCTTTGATGGTGGCCCAGGCCTCTGAGCCTCTGACACACCCTACTCTCCGGGATACCCTGGGGGCAGCTCCCTCTTGCTCCCTATCCTGACTTTGAGCCATTATGGCTGGGCTTTGCCATAATGCTTGGGGAAGCCCAACTCTCTGCCTGTGAATTCAAACATGCGCCATAGCGGAAACATCTGGGCCCACTGCTGGACCCTGGGTGCACCCCACTTGGATGGCTGTAAGTCACGACAACACGTCGAGAGTTTTATTGCACTTATGAATTATGGATATGGCCCAGGCTGTGCATTCTTCGTTTTTTTTTCCTGCTGCAATTAAGCCACAAATCATGCTTGAGAAATAAGAGGGTGACTGAATTAGGATTCATTCATAATAGGGTGACCTTGGAAAAGCCATCCCAGAGGGTCAGATGTTCGCCAGGTCTCACAAGCCCAGGCTGGGAGACTTACGTGTCCTCTCGGCTTCCAGGCTAATGGGCTGTGTGCATCTGAGAGGCGGATGTGCAAACCCCTGTCCACTTGCTTAAGAATCCAGGTCCAGCCTTGGCTGGAGCCCAGGGAGACCCATAAAGACGGGCTGGGCACCGAGGCTGGTTCCACTGTCTTTGTTTGATGGTCAGCTGTCTGCTCGAAGATTAACTGCTTGATCTTGTAAGCGAGTTGAGCTGAGGTGTGAACTGGGACCATTTGGAGGGGTCCCCCTGCGGAGACATGTGCATCTCACACTGCTGTCCTTTATCCTGGACTTTGTTTTCTGAGGTGTCGGGAACCCATGGCCAACTGTGGGCCAAAAACATTACATGGAAACTTCCAGAAATAAGAGAGCAAACATACACACGCTTTTCTCACTTTCTGATGCGATATTGCTTTATTTTATGATAAGTTGTTATTGATCTTTTATGGTGCCCGCTTTATAAATTAGACTTTATTATAATTGTGCTGTATAGGGAAAAAAAAAACATAGTAGATGTAGGGCTGGGTCCTATCTGAGGTTTCAGGCATTCCCTGGGGGGTTTTAGAATGTGTCTTCCTCCGCATAGGGGAGGCTATTGTGCTTTTAAAAGTTCTCTCCTAATTGAAATATAATACACACCTACAAGTGCACTCAGCCTGATGACTTTCCAGCCTGTGCACCTGGCACCCAGGTTAGTGTGAGCATTTGGTGCTGTACGGATGAGGGAGACAGGTTTAAAGGTCCCTGAGGGGCTCCATCGGACCAGAAAAAAGGACACTCAATATGTCAATAATTTTAAACAAAATGAACTTAGGTCCCAGTCTGGAGCTTTGAGGCAGGACATTCCCAGTGGTGAGATCCAGGGCTGTTCATCAGGACCTGATTGAACTTCCTGCCTCCCATACCCCGCTATGGTTAGCTCAGTCAGGTGATTAGTTCTGGCCAATCAGCACAAGCGGGTGTACCGTGTGTCAGTTCCAGGTGGAAGAGTGATTACAGGCCTGAGACTCTGCAAGCTGCCTTTCCTTTGCCTGTGGTGACTGTGAAGGTATGAGGTGGGGGCTGCGGAGGAGGGAACGCTGGGTGGAACCCTGGGCTGGTGGCGGAGAACAGTGGAGCAAGCAGGGACTTCCCTAAGCCTCAAGGTGTAGGGTTGATTGTCAGCACAGCAGAACCACACACATCTCTACCCACACCAGCGCCAGCACTGCTTGTCCTCGCTGACACTGCTGATAACTGACATTAGCTGACATTGGGCACTGACACTTTAAAGGAGTGACTCGAGTCATGGAGTGACTGGTGACTCACCTTCCTGACCATGCTGAAGACCCGCCCTGAGCTGCCGCCTGCATTCGCCTTCTGCTCTCCATTCTTCGTCCCCACAGCCACCGCCCACGTGATAATTAATGGGGACGCTGCAGTGTCTGAGGTGACCTCACTGCCCCCAGCTGCGCCCCAGCCCCTATCCTCAATCTCTCCTCTGCTCACCCTCACAGTGATCTTCCTAAAACACACATCCGACCACAACTTCCTGTCTCTCCACTTGGAGCCCTCCAGAGATCCCTGGCCTTCCCCAGGGCTGTTCAGGAAGGCAGCGCACCACCACGGAAACAGGTCTTGGCTCTAAAGCCAGGTAGCCAGGGTTTGATCTTAGCTCCCACACTTACTGCTCAGGTGTCACCTAGAAGTTTCTCAACCTCTCTGTGCTTCAGCTACTTCATAACAGTGGGGATAAAAAATGATGATGAAGAATAATAATCCCTATCTCATGGGACTCTGGTGACTGTGAAATAAAGCCAATTAGTGAAATTACTTAAATAGTGTGTTCTAGTTCATTCTTGCTGCAGTAAGGAAAGACACCTGAGACTCAGCAGTGTAAGACAATGGTGGTTATTTTGCCATCATCATTCATATTCAAGGACCAACTGGGCTCAGCTGGGTGGTTCTCAGTGGTCTCCCATGTGGTCGTAGGCACAGGGTGGGGGCTGGTGCCATCCCAGGCTTGCTCACCAGCTGTCAGGGGAGCCTACCTGGTGGAAATGGCTGCACAGGCCCTGGCTTCTCTGCCGCCTGAAAGCTGGGCCCTGAATTTGAGAAGCTGTGTCACCTTGTAGGTCTTGGCTTTGTAGGTCACAAAACATCCCTTTGGAGGTGGTAACAGCTGAGACAGTAGACTTTGCCACTTGATGGACAGTCAAGGTCACACTGGAAAAAATGATCATGTTTTGTGATTATTGAAGATACAACCTGCCATGCAATGCCTGCAAGCAGCAAGTGCTTAGTACATGTTGTATGATCATTAGTCGCTCTTTGATGCAGACTTTCTGCTTCTGCAAGCTCAGCATTATGCAAAAGAGAGATGGAGCAGCTGTGGTAGGGGTAGCACAGAAGTCCGTACATCAGCCCCATGGAAGGTCCACAAGGTTAAGGGCATCCATGGTGCCTGATGGGAACACTGGCTTCTTGGGTCCAGGCCCAACTCCTAGAATGGCATCCAGGTTCTGCACTTGGCCTCCTCTGCAACTCTCTTTTTAGCTCTTGGGAGTCCCTATTATATACTCAGAATCCCAGGTTATAAGCTGTACAAGTTGCTCAAATTAAAAATAAAGGAGATCTTAAAAGCCAGGAGTGCTGGCTTGGATGCTCATGGGCAAGTCCAGTGGTCACATTCTGCCCCAACAGAGGTGTCAGTACCATCACTGCTGCACAGAGACAGGCAGATGATGCTGGCAATGGTGGGCACAGTGTATCTGCCACTTTGACAGGGTGGAGTCTGCATGGTGAGCCTGCCAGTCCTCTCTGTCATTATACTGTGGCCATGTCTGACTGGTAGATTCAAGGACACGAGATGGCAACCTAGCTGCAAGGGAGGCTGGGAAAGGGGATGCTAGTGCTGCCATGAGGGTGGGATTCCTCAGAGGGACATTCTGAAATACAGGAGGAACATGCAGGCTTCCAGAGTAGCCACGCAGATTGCCTTCCAGTTCTGTGGGATTTCTCACAGCTCCTCGCTGCCCTAGCTTCCTCTAGTTCCTGCATCCTGTCCTTGTCCCCTGCTCATCTCTGGTCCCTCTGTCTTCTTCATGGCTCTTCTTGTCCTCACAGTACAGAAGCCAATGGCTCCTGTTTATTCTTTGTTTTTTTTTTGAGACATCTTACTATGTAGCTCAGAGTGCTCTTGAACTCTTGGTGGTCCTCCTGCCTCAGCTTCCTGAGTGCTGGGATTACAGGTGTGCACCGCCACACCTGGCTTGTTTATTCTTAGCTCTGTCTTCCTCCTATCCCATGCCTCAGGGCAGGTCATTCTTTTCTATCTGGAACCCAGCATGTGCACCAGGAAGGCAGCACATGATAGGTGCTCTGGGCAGGCACTGTTGGAAGGGATAAATGATCAGACCCATGACGTGGTTCAGCAGTCCTCTCCTGGTCTGAGATCTGAGCCTTGTCAGTGAATAAATCCACATCATAGTACTGGCTTTCTTTCCATTCCCTAAGAAAACAGCATTCAAGGAGGTCTTTCCACCAAATAATGCTTGGGGCTAAAGCCAAAGGGAAACTACCCCACAGGAAATGGGGCTGGATCCCAGCTCCATCGTGGCCTGTCATGGAAGGGTGACCGTGCTTTTCTGGAGAAACACATTTTCCCACCAAAGTCAGGGAGGAGGTGGTGGGCAGGCAAGGTGCATCTGTTTGCCTGGGCTCCTGGCGCCCCTCTGAGGGGATGGCCGTGCTGTTGGCAGGCACAGCTGGCCAGAGAGTCTGGCACTCTGGGTAATTAAACGCGAGACCTTGGCTGTTTCCACAGTGAGCCCTGAGCACTTCCTGCGAAGCTCGTGCTGGTTCCCTAATCAACATTGCCTTCACATTTAATGGCAAATGACAGTGTTTACACAAAAGCAAGGAGGAGAGGAGGCACTCGGGATCCCGCCCGCCCCAGCCGTCTCCCTCCACTCGCCACGGCTCCCAGCTTCCTGAGCCTCTGCTGTCCTGCCGGGCCAGAACTGGGGCAGCTGTGGCTCCTGCTTATGGCCCAGAGGCTGTGATACTCACAAGTGGGGGTCAGGACTCGAGAACAGCAGCTGGCTTCAGAAGGGGAGAACAAGTGGTGTGTGTGCGCACGTGTGCAAGCACATGTATATGCACACATGTAGATATCATTACGTGGCCTGGGTCCCAGTGTGCACTGGGCTGCTCTTCCCTGGTGATCCGCAGACTCATTGGGTTTTCTCCCCTTTGCCCTCCTTCCCCGGCCCTTCCCAGGTCTCAGCTACAGTTGCTGCCTGACCTTTGTCTGCTCTGAAGCTCCAGGCCTTCGCTCTCACTCTTCCGCCTGTGTCAGGCACCCACCGGGTGCAAGCACCACGGAGGCAGAGGGACTGGGCTGCTCTGTTCACCGCAGCACAGCCAGCTCCTGGCCCGCCCTGGAGCGCAGCGGGGATCAGTGAGAACAGAATGGGGGGGCAGGGGCCATCCCAAGATCCTCTTGTGTCATCAGCCTCAGTGGCTCAAATCCAACCTGGTCCGTGTGGCAGAGGTTCTGGGAAACCGGTGCCTCCCCCTAGATTCTGAGTGTCCCTTTCTAGACCTACTCTCACCACGTTTGTGCACTTTGTGTTTTAATACTTTCCCTGTATTTCTTCGTAAGGCCAAACTACAGTCAGATTTTCCAGAGTTGATGGTTTGTTTTTCTATTTGCTTCTTCGTGTTGTTTTCTCAGGTAATGGGATTGTAAGAACCCTTCTGTTTTTCTCTCAAGTGACTGAAACATGCTTCACCAGACCTGACCTACCTCTGAGTTCCACACCATTAAGTGCAGCTGCCAATGGCCACATCTCCTCCTACACATGCATACTGCAAACAGGAGGCTGGTTCGATTTGCAGACCTGGTGGAGGTAGAGCTGAGCTGCCCTGCCTCTTCCTCTGCGTCCTGCTCAGAGCTCTTTGGAGGAAGCACCACAGAACCCCAGGATTCACAGCTGGAAGCACCACTGTCCCACTCTGATCCCCAGGGTCCCTGAGAGTGGAATTAAAAGACCTAAATGCAAAAACAAGGGAACAATGTAAAAGGCTACAAGAAACTCTAAGGGATTATTTTTTGGATCTGAGAGAGGGCAGACTTTCACCAAGAGGTACATTTGTAATCATCCCTCCCTCCTGCAAGTTTTCTGCACCCCCAGCTCACCTCAGTGTTATCCAGAGAGTGATCATCTGAAGAATCACTGCCTGGTTTTGTGTATTCCTGTGGAGGGATTGCATGTATTTTAAAAAAGTAACCATGGGAGCAAATTGCCCACACTGTTTCCCTCTCACCATTTCCACCCAAGAGTCCATCATTTTTTATTAGGATGTGGCTTCTTTTCGAAGCAAGGCTGGAAAGTATTTTAATAGGGAGCTTACGGAAGACAGAAAGCTTTAGAAACAGATATTGCCTGTGGGGAGCCTCAAAGAAGTAGAGAAGTGCAAGGAATTTACTTTATGAGGACAATGCTACAGGCATCGTGAAATTGCTGTCAATGTGAAATTTACTTTTCAAAAACTCCAACTTCTGGCTTGGTCCAAAACGGTTCGACAAACTCATTTAGAAGTAATAACCCAAGCTGCTGAACTGCTGCAATCTGCTGGCTGAAACATTCAAATTTCATCTCTGCCTCTCCGCGCTTACATTAAACACACCCAAAGGAAAATGGAAAAGCTGCTAATACCTGATTTCTGCTCCCTTCTCTATGATTGTGAACAATCTTATCGTGTGTGGGCACCTTTTGACCCTGTGGAAAAAAGTATTAAATATTCAGAACTACCAGTAACAGGAAGAAGAGAAAATTTTACTTTGGAAAATAAAATGTTCCCATCATAGTGGATTTTAAGGGCGTTCTCCTTGAAGGAAAGTGGGGTGCTAGCTGCGTGTATTTTGGCGTGCTTGTTAGAGATTGGTGTGGGCAGTGGACAGGTTGAAGCCCTCAAAAAGAGTGGTATGGTAAAGTCTTGCTGGCTTCCTGCATTCTGAAGCACAGATCTGTTCTGAAGTCCTGAGCAACTTGTAGCACCAGACGCTGGAAGGGAAGTTAATAAATTTGATTCTCAGTGGAGTTAGGATAACCTCTGACTTCCATGTAGACTTCCAGGTTTCTTCACCACACTGTCAAATGCCGCTTCCTGCCACCCTTCCTTCTTCCCTCCCTTTCTCTCTCCTCCCTCTCTCTGTCACAGAGATCAAAACTCAGGGTCACCTGTATGCCAGATGTAGTGCTCTATCCCTGAGCCACATCCCTAGCCACAAGAACATTTTTTTTGCATCTTGCTGCTTCCAGGGTGCTTACCTAGGGGTGCCTATCTGGCATCTATCTGTAGGCAGCTTTGTACACGTCTTGGTGTAGAGCCTACCTGATTTGTGTACCATTATGGTTTAGATCTAAAAAATCCCTCTAAAGTCTCATATTCAGAAGTTGGGCTTTTGAAAGGTGATTGCATCCTGGGAGTGCTGTCCTCAGTGGATTCATCCATTGATAAGTTCATGGCTGAATGTGCTGTTTGGAGGCGGGCCTGGATGGAGGCAAGTCATGGGGCATGATCTGAAAGGGTGTTCTTGCCCCCAGGTCTTCCCTTCTCTTTCTGATTCCCTGCTTTGCTTCTCTGGGCCTTTCTGCTATTCTAGCTCTGCTTTAGAGCTAGTATGTCATGAACTGAACCCTCTGAAACCATGAACCAAAAGAACCATCTCCTTCTTTAAGTTGTAGGCATCAGATGCTATGTCCCAGCAATGAGAAAGTGTCTAATGTACATGCCTTCTGTTTCCATGGGAGCTCAGCAAGCAAGGGTAGGGCTGGTGTTACACAGGATGGTCTACTCCTTTAGTTTTCACAGCAACGTGCTGCTGAGTTAATGGCTGTGCACCATGAATTTCCTCAGTCTCACCTTTAGCTGTTCCCAGTGGTTAGCCACTATCACAATGCTGTGTGGGTATCAAAGCATGTAATACTTGTTTTATTGGTTTCTTACATATTCCCGTACATTTTTTTTTATTGTTTGTTTGTTTGAGACCTGGTCTCACTATGTGTGTAGTTCAGGCTGTCCTTGAGCTCACTGTGTAGTCCAGGATGGTCTTGAACCTGCAGCAATCTTCCTCTCTCAGCTCCCCAAGTGCTGGGATTACAAGTGTGCATCAACATGCCCAGCTTGTATATTCCTGCACGTTCTTATGTATAAGTGAAACAGCCAATGAGAGAATATCTTTGGTAGATATTGTAGGATTGCTTCCCACAGGTTGTACCAATGTACAGATCCAGCAAACATTCCTGCAGGTTTTTCCCCATGCTCTTGATCGCTCAATACAGTGAATTACCAATCTATGTCATCAGATCTTTTGCAATCTGATGGACGAATATGGTATCAAGCTGTAGATTTCCCTTACTGTGAATTTTATGTTTAAATGCTGCCTGCATTTCCCCTTCCGTTCTTTCTGTTTTGTTCTTTTTTGGCTATACTGCTGGATCTTGGCCTGTTTTTTAAGAATTTGTATAATACACATGCACACACACATATACACAAATGTATAAGATGACACATACCTGTTGCATGTATAGAAAATGTAAACATGTTATGTGTATACTATATATGTGTACATACATTACAGTCAGTACATTTAGTACAGTATGCCTAAACGTACTGTGCAGCTGTGTAGACACATAGTCACCTCTATACCTCTGGGTCCTGCATCTGTGCACTTAATCAACTGCAGATCAAAAATATTCTAAAAATCACATCTGCCCTGAGCATGTATAGGTTCTTTTTCTCTCATTGATCCCCAAACAATACAACTATTTCCATAGCATTTAATTGTATTAGTTATTATAATCTAGGGATGATTTAAAATATACAGAGGATGTGCATAGTTTATGTGTAAATATCATGTGATTTTTAATAAAAGACTTGGGTGTTCTTGGATTTTTGTATCCACAGGGGTCCAAGGACAAACCCCACAAATAGAGGTGATGGCTGTGCACACATAAACACACAAACATTTATTATATTTTTCTTTCATGAGTTTTGGACTTAGGATCATGATAAACAACATATATACAAACATAAATATAAATAAATTTGTTATCTTTAGTACTTTGAATATTTATAGTTTACATTTAAATTCTTGAATGAAGCAATATTTTTTTTTTTTTTTTGTCTTTTTGAGACAGATTTCCCCTGTCCAATTCAGGCTGGCTTTGAGCCCACTTTGTAGCCCAGGCTGGTCTTGAACTCACAACAATCCTGCCTCAGCCTCCCGAGTGCTAGGATTACAGGCATACCCCATCATGCCTAGCTGTATTTGTATAAAGAATTAAGAAGTCAAATTTTGTCTCCATAGTTACACTGATTGATAAACATATCTTTTGCTTTATTTATTTATTTATTTTGGCTACCGGGAATCAAACTCATGACCTCATGCTTGCCAGGCAGGTGCTGTGCCGCTGAGCTAAATCTCCAGCCCCTCTTTTCCCTCACTGTAAAATGCCGTAGAATACACTGAAAAGAATTTTTAGTCTAAAAGTAATAGAAGAAATTGTAATGCAAAAGATCAACAGGCTGGACTACCTAGAAATCCAGTTTCTGTGCATCAAATGTGCCAGAAGTGAAATTTAAAAGTTAAAAAAGTGCAAATCTTTTTTGGGATTCCAAACTAAGACAAATGGCTAAATAGTTGACATAGGGAGAAGTTGAATGAACTCTTCCATGATCTTTTTACAGTCATTCTTAGAGATTTTGTTTTTATTGTTGTTAAAGTAGAAATCTCTTTTCCTCTTATTCTCATCGGTTATGGCTGACACGTTTTAAAAAACCCAAATTATTGACTTTGGCACATTCAGCATGTATGTCGTCATTTTACTAAACTATCATTAATTTTTTTGATAGCTTTTCAGATAGTCTCCTGGGTTTTCTGGAGATACCGTACTGTCCAAATGAAACTTGATTCCATCCCTCTCCCAGAAATGTCATCTCTTCATTCCATTTAATATGCAGTTGTATTGGATGAGAATTCAAGAACAGTGTGACCTGATAATTACAGTCCCTGGCATCCTTTTCTGGTCTCAATTTAATGATAATATCTGTGATTCTGACCCTCCATGAAATGTGAGATTAGTTTTGATGTTCTACCGTTATCTAATTTTCTAAAATTGTTTTTAGAAATGTAAATTGAAAATTAACATCAAATTTTATCAGCTACTCTTGAAGCATTTATTGACTGTTGGTATAAACACATTTTATTACATTAACAGTAGAGGAATCCGACTGCTGCCATCCTGCTTAGAGACCCCGTCTACACCGCCTCCTCCGGCCTCAGCTTCATCCGGGGACTCATAGCTCTCTCAGCCCTGCTGTGGAGAGGAGCTGCTGCTCCCTGTGCTTCCCTGAGCCTCATCCTTGGGCAGCCATGACTGCCTGTGCTCTCTCAAACCTTGATCTTAGCAGGGAGCCACAGCCCCCTCTCACTGACCTCTCCTCCGCGTGATCCTACAAAAGACCCTGTACGGGACAGGAGCTGGCCCAGTCTGCAGTGCAGAGCCGACCCTCTCAGGTATGTTCTGCAGTAAACCTGTCCTGTTGAGCTTGTGCCGCTGTGTGTTCTTTTCCTTTACTCTAACAGTGTAGCTGCTATTAAACTGCTTGCCTTCTGAGGGTCTCATTTAGCCCCGAAGAAAGTTGTCATGAATAAATTTGATTCTGTGGCTCCCTGATTCTTACCTAAATTTCTGTCCATGTTTTACCTAAGTGAGATAAGTGTGTGTGTGTGTGCGTGTGTGTGTGTATGTGCGTGAGTCCACAGGTCCTTGTATGCAGGCCTGGCCCAGCCTTTGCAGGACCTAAAAATATGCAGAGGCCCCAAGAGAAGAATGTAAATAAAAACCCACATAACCTATGCCTGAACATTGAAAAATTGTGAACCAAACTAATGAATCACTCAGTCATACAGGATATATTTTATCTTGCCTTCTCAAATGTATCTATCCAATAACAAAGCAAGTCATCTATAAAGCTATGGTGTGTGTGTGTGTGTGTTGTCCTGGGGATTAAAACCAGAGTGTGCCGAGCTATGTACCCAGCCACCTCCTTTTACTTTTTCTTTTTTGAATTTTGAGATACTTTCACTAAATTGCCCAGGGTGCCCTCAAACTGGGATCCTCCAAACTACCCTCCTAAGTGGTTGGCTTTACAGGTGTGCGTCACGGTTTCCAGCTAACATTGTGATTTTTAAAATACGGCTAAAAGGCAGCAAGATATTTATTAAGAAATAAAAAGGTATCTAATCATTATAACACATGTTTAACTCTTCTGATGATGATGGTTAAAGTTTGGATGTACAATACAATATATAAGCACCAAACTTACATTCTTTCTTTCTTTCTTCTTCCTTCCTTCCTTCCTTGCTTCCTTGCTTCCTTGCTTCCTTCCTTCCTTCCTTCCTTCCTTCCTTTCTTTCTTTTTCTCTCTTTTCTCTTGTCACCTTCTTTTTTCTTTTTTTCTTTCTGTCTCTTTTTCTCTCCCTTCCTCTTTTCCTTCCCACAAAATCCCTTTTCCTCCAATCTCTCCTTCCCTTTCCAGAGCTAAGCAAGTGTCCTACCATTGACTACTCCCACTAACCCTGCCTTTTAAAAATTTGAGACAGGGTCTCACTGAATTGCCCGACTGGCTTTCAACTTGGTGATCCTCTGCCGCGATGTCCTCAGTAGTAGAGGCTGGGGTTAAGGGTGTGTCTGCCACACCCAGTCTCCCACAAAAGCCTTCATTACATTTTTGTTTTGAAAATTATTATTTTACTTTAGCAAAATCTCTAGTTATGTTGTTGTAATGAATATTAGCATACATTAATGAGCTAAAGTTTAAAAGTAAAGTGTAATTGAATTCAAAGTACTACATGTGAGAGGTGAATGTTTTCATAAAAACATAAGAAAATTAAGTTTTTCATATTTTTAGATATTTTGCTTCTAAAACATTTAAAATTATACTTTCTTAAATTAAGAAATGCAAATTATTAATGCAAAAGTTTAAATCAGAATTATTGAAATACAGCAGAACTTTTTGTAAATTTAATATCTTATTTAATATTTTAATAAACATAATGCCACCTGGAATTCTAGTACAGCTGCCAGTGTAAGGGATCCATCTCATGCTTTGTATGTGGTTTGTACAGATCTGTGCTTGTACAAACTTAGGAAAAATGTGAATTATTGATATTGACAAATGTTGCTTCCTATCATGGGCAACTGTTTGGAAATACCGTACTAAATTGGAGTAGCTTTAGAAGCCCATGTTGCAACAGAAAGAAGCAGGAAGATGAGGCTTGTACTTCTGGAAAGCCAGACACCGTTGTGCCAGAATCTTCTTGCTGCCTGGGGGAGGACTCAGCAATCTGCTTGTTTGCTTTTCCTCCCACCCGGGCCTTCCGCCCTTCCCAGGCTCAGAAGCAGGGTCCGCCTCCAAAGCCAACAGACATGCAATCCACTGTCCTTCCCAGGCCCAGGACATAGCCGTCCTCTGTGCTACCCACAGGGACAGAGACACGGAGGAGCCTTTCTGTTTCCTTGGCGCGGAACAGTGACGGTCACAAGAGCGGGGTTGAGCCGCACTGGCCAGTGCTGGGCTCCTGTCTCGGAGGCAGAGGTCCTGTGCCCTGTCTGTGCCTGTGTGTGTTCTCAGCCACCTCTTTGTGCACGTATGCACATGTGTGTATATGTATGTAGATGTGTGTATGCATGTAAGATATATACTCTTTTTTTTTTAAATTTTATTTTAAAGACAAAAGAATGGAGACATATGAACCAGAAAAGCCATAAACAATACAGAAAATACAAAGTTATACAGAATATAGTAGGGAATTAGATCTGGATGTTGTATTACATAGTTATCTTCACATTAGTTAACACAAAAACATTAAAGGAAATACCAAATTATAGATAAGATAGTAGGGA
>PVLD010017873.1:10052-40684 GCA_004027595.1 Dinomys branickii | reverse complement strand
AGCTGCTATGGTGCATGAGAAAAAAACCAAACACACAAAAAAGCAAAACTAGTGGCATGTGAGGGAGGAGAGGTTTCCTGGTCACTCAGCCCTGTGTAAGCTAGCATAATTTACTGCTGGACTGCAGCATCCTCTCTGTGCAGGGAAGCTCAATAGAGAGGGGCCTTATATCCCAAATCGATCCCATGTGACTTGAGTTAGCTGCACTACTGCAGTCTGTCAAATATTTTAATATTTCACCAAATGACAATTTTGCTCTGTGTGCAGGCAGCAATCATACTGGCAGCCCTGTAGGCTGGTTTGCCATTTTATAAAGTCCTATGTCTATGTTCTGTTTGATTCACAAGTCTCTCATTTTAGATCAATTTTGACATCATGATGTATATCCCATCTTTTCTTACAAATTTCTGTGTTTTTAGTTGATTTGCTCTGAATAGCTCCAACGTGGCTGTTCCTCTACTCACTTCCAAAAAGTTTTTAAGAAAGATAGAACTGTGGTATAATTAGATGTGCATTTCACAAAAATAATGATGAGAAATGTATGAAGGATAGCTTGGATGGGGGAACTATGGGAAATAAAGAGACTACCTGAAAGGCTTGGTGGTAACAATGGAAAGAGAGATAGTGGCCTCAACTAAACTATTTTGGGGGAAGATGAAAAGAAAGACATAAAAGGAATTGTCAACTTGCTGAATGACTGTAGTAAATGAAAGAGGGGAACTGGTTGCCGTCCACATTTTGATGCTAGTGCATTAGTACCAAAATCTAACACTATGGTAAAGGTTGAGTGAAGATAAAGGAGGGTAAATTTCATTCCGCTAGCAACAAGGAAAATAGGTCGCATCATTGGCTACAATATTTGATCCAGTTATAATGAAAATACTCAGTGCTTCAGGAATATCAGTACCTTTTTGAAGCTATGTCATAATTTGTTATCCCATAGACAGATAAAACTGCATACAGTATTTCAGAAACTAACAGTTTGTGAAAAGTTTTATAAAAATGTTGACTCAATGCAATGAAGACCAGAAACATTTATTTGAGGATAAGAAAATTCAAATAACTAAAGACATAAAAGACAAGGATGTAGTAGCAGCGCAATGTTAAAAAGCTTCAGAGATTAAAATGATTGACTTATTTTGAGGAAATAGGTGACTGGAGTGGAACATATTGAGATAAGAAATATGCTATTTCCAATATGTTCTACAATTACTAAAGTAAGAATATTAAATACTTTATTTTCACAGAATTTTCCACTTTCAAAAGATCTGTGTACCAAAACTTTAGTTGGCCTTTTCTAACACACTTTAAGTGTCTATAAATATTCAGCAAGTAGTTTTTCTTGTAAAAATATAGGACATTGAGAGATTATTCCCAGAACATTTCCTAACAAAATCTAAAATCCTGACAAGTGAGGTATAACCTGGCAATTATAGAATCTCTCTTCATTATAAATTAATAAACTCATGAAAGAGTTTGCAATTTAATAGAAATGTGCATTGCAAAGAAGAAAGGGTAAAATCAGTCTACTGCAACTGTATATCCGAGAATTGCTTCTTTCCATCTGCTTAGGTTTCATTAAAAAGTGTCCACCTGTGAATAGAATTTAAATATTAGAAAAAATTTATTTTCCAGCTATGACTTTCTATATAAAAACCAAGCAGATAATTTTTTATATGTGTTTGTTACAGAAAAGTATAGATGGTCTAACTTTTGATGGTATCTCTGATATTTGGACACTTTCACTACAATATCTGAAACTCTTAAAGTTCAAATGCTTCAGACCAAACACCTAAAATAAAAACAAAACACAAAACTCCGTCAAGTAATTAGAAGTGTATTATGAAGTCGCAGTGTCACCAAAATGTGGATCAGACTGTCAACTGAATTCAGAGAATTCTGTACAGCAAGCTATTGTGCATCTTTCTGGTTTCGTTTATATTCTTCATTTCTAAACCATTTTCTTTCTTTTGTCATTCCTTTGTTTCTTCTCTGACTTTTGAAGTCATAGTAACAACCCTTACATCATCATGGCTTGAAGTTCAGATAAACTCCTAATGACTGAGGCCAGTTCTGACGGGTTGCAATTAAAAATCAGTGTTCCCAGTCTTTGGTGTGCTACATTTTTATTCAATTTTTGTATAATTAATGCACATCTACGTTTTAGTGATCAGAATTAAAAATTGGTTTGGAATCTTAGTGTTTTTAATTACCAAATTGAGAACCATTTAAACTACTCTCAGAATAGTCTACAGATTATGCTTGCGCATATTCATCGAACACACATTCATTAAAGTAGAATAATGATCTAAAGCATATATGTTTTCTTGAGTGCTAAAAGCATATATCAAAATATAACTTTTGGTAGCTAAATATTTAGTTGGAAATAAGATGTATTAGCATCTTACATGAAACTATAGGTTTTGTTCAGGCTCAGCTAAGCACAGTTTCACATCCAAAAGGAAAACAATATATCTCAAAAAACCAGCTAATTATAAACATGGAGATGCGGAGCAGGTAATTGTTATAGAAAAAGTAACCTTAAGTAGCAGAGCTTAAAGGATCAGCATGTTTTCATAAGGTAAAATGGTTTATGGGTGGAATAAGAACAGTACTCCAGGCAGAAGTAACAGTGTGAGAAAACGCCAAGGGATACCCAAGTACAATATATTAAAACTTCATAGAATAGTATTTGAGAGAATAGTAGAGCCAGAATATATATTATGTGATAATGAAGCAAGGGCATATGAAATACCAGGAATCTGGGATGGGCTGTGGTCACATTAAGGTGATGACATACAAAGGAATATAGACTACTGCATAGAAAAGAAGGAGGCTATGACATGGTATTTCAAAGAAATTGTGTGCTAGGATTCATGGCTTAGAAGGAACAACATGATAACGATATAGACCATTGAAGGTAATGCAGAATAGTGTACATGCAGAGATCAATTAGACAGTTGGAGAACTTAGGAGTCTAAACCGGGAAAAAAGTGTGATGATGGACACAGAGTGTGAATAAATAGAAACAAGAACTAGAAAATGATTTTATGTTGATAATGAGAGAAGAAGATTCAGACAACTATAGCTCTTCAATTTGGTTGTTGTACAGTAACACTTTTAACCTAAAAAGTACATGGAATTAGAAGAAGTATAGAGTCAGGTTCCCTGAGGTTCACTGAGGCGATGAATTCACTCTGGGACCATTTCTGTAACATTCAGCGGGGTTGTGTGATCTAGAGATGGACCTAGGCATAGAACGTTTGGAATCAAAGGGGGAGTAGGGTGAAATTACCTACAGAAAAAGTACAGAGAGCAAAAAGAAGGTTGAAGACCTCCAGGGGACAGAAATATTTGCAGATGGATGAGAGGAAGAGAAATCATAATGGGAGTAAAACTGGCAGAGTGAAATGGAACTGACAGAGTGCTGGACTCTGCAAAATCAAGAAGACACAAAGCCACGAGGAGGAATAAAGTTTCAAGAAGAAAGGTATTGCGCTCCCGTTTCACGATACAGGCCCCATAACCATCAGCCGTCTCTCGTAACAACGTAATCGCAAGCTACATATATACATGCAAAATATCAGGAAACCAAGAAAATCCATATTTTTATTATTACCTAAGACTTTAATCGATACTACATGATGTGAAATATTCTCCTTTTTACTCGGCTCAGAAATGAGAAAGAGGGACGCTAAGGATTCTAGACCAGTTCCCTGGTCATCTGACCATTAACAACAAGCGGTAGCATAGGAAAGGGAGCCCATATGAAGAGCCTAAGGCTATTGCCTTCTGCCCACTTTCCAGTAGGACACACCATGGCTAGGAATTTCTTTTAACCAGGCTTAACCCGCATCTATCCTACAGCTAAGCCAAGGAGCTACTTCCACTTTGTCATGTTCAGTCACACCTAGCTGAGCTGATGAACCTATCTCATCAGGGAGGCAGATTGTGAAGCATCCAGCAGAAAAACAGGAAAGGACGGCACAAAAACATTAAAAAATTAAAAAATAAAGTGTGGTAACATGCCCTGTGTTTTCAAAGGCAAACTTTTGTTCCTGGAGACAAAGTAAAGTTGTATAAAATTCTAAACCTTACATTTGTGATCCCTTATTCTCAAAGTAAGAGACAGATAGATGTGTTATGCGCCAGGCATCTTCAATGGCCTATTTTTATATTTATAGCATAAAATATTTTAAATAAAATGGTAGAGATACTAACAATGTATAATTAGCACTCCCTTTAAATAAATCTTGACTATGTTCCCTTTTTTGTATCTTTAAAAAATCAAAGTTACATGTCCTGTGTGTCCCTGTCCCACTCCCTTCCATTCCCCACACTGAGACAGACAAGGGTAAACATTATTGTTGTTTCTTTACATATATTGGTTACATATGTATTTGCCTCTAAAATATGTGCTAATGTTTTCTATTATTCACTTTATAAATAATATTTTGTTAGGAATATCACCCTGGAATTTTTTTTATTTCTTATTAGTATATTTTTGTAGTACATAATGTTTACATTCCTTGTGGGAAATTGGCACATGTACACACAATACATCTTAATTCCCTTTATTTCATCTCCTTTCCTGCCCATCCCTCCCTCTACCTCCATCCGTCTCTTGATCCTTTTTTGCAGTTTGGTTCAGGTTTGCAGCAGATAATATTTACAGTCCTTGTGTGCAGTTGTTGCCTGTGCATAACATATCCTGGAATATTTTATTTTTATTATAATTTAGTATTAAATATGTATGATTTTCATTGTGATTTGCTTCTTATTCTTTGAGTTATTCAGTAATTCATATTTATCCTCAAAAATATGGTTTTTGATATATACGTATACATAGGTATATCAAATCTCTTTTAACTGCAGTATGTACAGAAAAAATGTCCTTAATGATACTGATTTTTAAAAATCTTCTTATACTTCATTCAATATCTAACATACAGTAATTTTAAAAAATATTGTATGTAACTCTCAAGACAATTCTTATTTCTTCTCCAAAGGAATATATTAATGTGTTAGACCAAGTATGTTAACTGAATTTTTGTGGTTTTCTAAATATTCACTAATTGTATGTCTGCTTGACATATTATCACAAATAAACGTGTGAAAAATTTCCACTCAAAAAGGTTTATCAACTGCTATAAATAAATTTGTCCATTAATATTACATATATGCATATCTACCTATTAATCTATGTAGCTATAGGCATATATATGAAACTAAATTTTGTCACTGTGTAAAATGTTGAATCTGTTATATTTTCTTGGTAGTATGATCCTATTCCTTTCACTGCTTTGTGCATTAAGCAAAAATACTTATTCATTCCTTCTGTCTGCTCTTTTATGCAGTCCTGCAGTTTGTTTTATAAATTATCTAGCCTTTTTCACATTCTAAAATAATACATATTTAATTTCATATATTTTAAATATTACATACTTGAATTTATATTTACATATATTTTGTATCTTATTTTTATCCCTCAACATTGTGAATAAGGGATTGTTGCACATCTTCGTTCATTCACTCCCGTTGAATGTAGTTCATTATGCAAGTAACAGTGACTTTTCTACTACACGAAAGATAAATATTTGTATCATTTACAGGTTGAAGCCAATAATGGATAGTAATTATAGGAACATTTCTCAAACATCTCTTTAAACACACAGAGTTTCTCTTAGAAGTTGGCAAACTTTTCCTGTAGAGACAAGAGATAAATACTTGAGGCTTTTTAAGTCACATGTGATCTCATTCACAGATTCTACTTTCTATAATTTAAAAAATGTAAAATATAAAAAAATGTGAAATACATACATATTTTTCAAGGTCTTACTAAGACAGGTCTCTGGGTGTACTTGATTGTGGCCCCTAGTGCCAATCCTTGTAGAGAAAGTAGCCAGGAGTGAAATAATTGGTAAACGTCTATATTTTTGTCAACATGGAGGATGTGAAATGGCATCTCATTATGATTTTAATTTAATGAGGCTGAACATCATTTTATTGGCCAGTTGGGTTACCTCTTCTATACAGTGACTATTCAAACCCTGTCCTCATTTTCAAGTATATTTCTTTTCCTTATGTATTAAATATTAGTGCCTTTGAGTTATACATGTTGCATATGTCTTCAGTTCATTTCTGGCTTGCTGAAGAGAAACTTTTCATCATAATTTAGTCTAATCCATCTTTTTTTGTTTGCTTCTTTCCCCTTATATTTCATCTAAATTTTTTATTAAGTATGCATTAAACCTTTAACGCACTTAATGAAATGATTCGAATATGTGTCTCAAAGTCCACATGTGGAAACTTGGTGCTCAATTCAATAATTGTTGAGAGATGGGACACTTAAGATTTGCTTAGGTCATGCAGGCTGTACTCTCATAGGTGAGTTAATGTAGTTTCCCTGACAGTGATTTTATTTTAATGATGCATTCCTGTTAAGACGATGAGTTTGACCATTTCTCGCCCTTTCTCTCTCTCTCTCTCATTCACTTTCTGCCATTGGATGAGGCAACAGAAAACCCTTGTCTTATACCAGCTCCCAAATCAGGTTTTCAAAACTCCAGAAGCATAACAAATAAATTTCCATTGTTTATTATTTAGTGCTCAATCTGTGCTATTCTCTTACAGCAGCAAAATAAGACTGCTGAGAGACACTTGAATGCTATTTTAGTGTACAATGTGATGTGGGAGTACAATTTCACTCTTCATTTTCAAAATCCGTACTTTCTCAAATTGAACTAGAGTATTATTTCTTTCATACATTAAACTTACTAAATTATATTGTGATAAAGAACAACTTCTAGATCGAAGTAGAATATAATGTTTGTTTCTTGCTCACATTACATATTGACAGCATGTCAGCTCTCAGTCTCCTCTTTATGTCATTTTTTTTCTTTTTCTTTTAGGATTCAAATTGAAAGAACACACTTTATGTGAGACATGATTTTCTGACAGAAGAAAAAACTGTCAACAATGCAAGGAAATTGTTTTTTGTTACAGATATAGTGTTACCATGGTTGAAGCTTTTGTAGTGTGTGGCATGCATTATCTCTGCTGACATTTTATTGGCAAAGGTGAGGAGGGGTAAGTCCAACATCAATGGCAGGGTGTGGGAGTGGGACGCACAGTGCACTCAGGTCACACGAAAGCATTATAATGACATGGTCATGAACGGAATATATTCTTCTCTGTATTCCATTTATAGACACAGGACAATTTGGAGAAAAAAAATACAGTTTACTACAATGTATGTGTCTTTATTTCTGGGCAATCTATTTTGTTTCTCTGTTCAGGTAATTTATCCACATACAAATATTATACTATATGAATCAATATCATTTCAGAGTGATTTGTAATTCATAAGAAAGTGCAGCTTTTCACCTTGATCTCATTCTTAAAATTATATTGAATTTTTTTGGCCTTTGTTCCATATTTGGATTTTTAAAAATATTTCACTTTAGTAAATATAGTATTTTCTCTCATATAGCCCATTTTTTGTCTGGAAAATATAAACTTATTTAATGGAATTTAGGGAACAAATTTATATATATCCAACTTACTGTATCCAACAAACTTGCTCACCTGTGTTAGTAAGTGTATTAATTCCATGTGTTAATTCTGTAGATTCTATGAGATATTAAAATGTAAGTAATCATACCAATGTACAGTTATATTTCTAATATCTTTATTTTTTAAATTGGCATATGCTTGTAGAACATAATGGCCATGTTCATCATAGGGGTGGTACTTGTACAATACATTACTTAATTCATTTTTGAATGATCTCTCCTTTCCTACCTATCCCTCTTAGCATCTCTTAGGCCACATTTTCATATATATATATATGTGTATATATATATATATAGATATATATATATAATATGGCTGTATTATATATGTGTACGTATATATGTGTGTGTGTGTGTGTGTGTGTATACTATCACTCATCATATATATTTGTGGCTGAACATGATACATGATGATTTCATTTTTGTAGTGACATGATGCACACACTCAGCACTTCACAATCTCCTCACAAGTTTTAAAAATTTATTTACCAGACTTATGGGAAAATGACAAGAATGGTGAGGACCAGAGAAAGAGCCTCTCTGATACCTGGTGTCCAGACACTGAAATATTACAGTGTGAGGAGGAGGATGGAGGTGGGTCCTGAGGATCCAGGAAGTGTCTTAAGTGAGAACTGAAGCCCACAGGGAGAGCAAAGAGAGGGATTTATATGAAGAAGGAAGAGCTGGCAGATTGTGCTTGTTCCCTAAGCCTGGAATCACTGTGAGGGAGGGGTGGCTTGAACCTGCATATGCATAGTAACTACTGGTGACCCCAGAGGCCACAATAAAGAAATACACTATTGGAGCAGAGCAATGGACACAGTGGACTGCAGTGGCTGGTGAGTTGTTTGGGCTCAGATGTCCCTCAGGAGTGGGCAGTTGGCTAGGAGCCATCTTGGAGATGGGCCAACTAAGCTTGGAACAAATGCTGGTTCCATCTAGTACCTCAAATTGTCTAGGTCAGCGAACTGAATCCAAAGTGGAAGGAGGTCAGAGATCTAACTTTAAGCCAGCCGGAAGACAAGTTCAAGCCAGCAGGAGGTGCCCAGACTGCTGCAGGATGAAAGGGTCTGGCTCCAAACTCAGAGCCAGAAACCAGCCTGAACTTCAGTGGAACTAAAGGCACAAGCTCACAGTGATTATTCACTATACCACTGTAAAGATACTACTAGCTTCCTGGGATTAATCAGTTCAGATCTGGACTCTGCCCACATTGTCTACCAGTGACAGCAGAGACACAGCTTGAAGTGGACATTTTTTCTTATTTTCATTTATTTCTTTTTTCTTTTGTTTTCTTGTTTTGTTTTGTTTTCTTGATTTTGTTTCTATATGAATGCAAACATAGTTTCTAGTTTGTATGTTTTTGTTTTGTTCTTGTTTTCTCTTCTTTCTTACTTTCCCTCCTGTCTTCATGAGTTTGCCAAAATATATGTGATCTTCCTTTATCCCCCAGGATTGCTTCTAATTTTTTCTTCCTCATCTGTTTCTCTATCTTTTTCCACAACCCCTTTTAAATTTTCTCCCTTGAGAATAAAAATCACTATATTTAGGGCTTATTTACTGCATACAAGTTTCTGTGTCATTCCAGATTTTGTTATATAACCTCAAATGTAGTCCATATGGTTAAAGGTGTCAAACTTATAGTTACATCAGTTTATCATACTGTAGGCTGTGTTTGATGCTACTGTTATTGTTCCGTTCCACTTTAGCCTAGGTGACATGATTGTTCTAATAAGTTGTTCTTCCTGGCATTCCAAGACTGAGATTGCCTAAATGTCATAAAAATACTATAGGCTATTTCCAAGGAACAAAGAGCTGGATCATGTAGGCAGCAATTTCTCATTCCCAATAAATTGAAGGGCTGGAATCTTGTAACAGACTCAAAACTCAAAAACTAACTACACCTGGAAGACACCTCTGAGAAGTAGTCATTTCCTAAGAGTTTTAAACATTAGTAATAAAGCTACTCACTATAGGCAATTTACAAAAATCAAACCAAGAATTAAACTAAAAAGAAAAGAAAATGAGAAGGCACTTAAACAACACCCAACCCCAGGCTACCAGCTCACCAAAGGAAAACCCTTGGAAGCAATGGGTTGGAACAATCCAAAAGCCACCCACCTGGACTCTGAAGTGCCAGTGTGAGAACAGAATCACAGATATGGAAGACAGTCTTACGGTTAGCAGCCATGAGAGAAATATTTCTTAAAAATTACTGAGGGCTAATCAGATACCTATGGGGGAAAAGATGAGGAATAGAGAAAAACAGACAATTTTCAAGGTACAGTGGGACTAGCAGGAACTCTGTTTCTTGTGGACTGGCTGAACCACCTTTGTGGTTGACCCACTTTTTCATCCAGTGAGAAGTACAGGAGGACTGGTAGCATGCATTCATAGAGGAGAAACTATAGAGAATTGATAGATAAGGAATAAACTCATGAGAAACCAGATTTTCTCTGTGCCCAGATGCTTATATTTTCTCAACTATTCTCATTGATGCTATCTTGCTTCAGAAATGCTGGGTTCTCAGTACTCCTCTATAGCCAGGAGGCACAGGACCTTCTGCATGTTTTCCTGTTCTTGAGTCAAAGTAACACTGACTGCTAAACTTTGAGACCTGAATTATATAATCTAGTCCTCAACAAAATATAGCAAGAGACCATGCGAAATCAATCCAGCAGCTTCTAGATGAAGCAAAAAAGAATAATAAGATTGATCTAAGTCAATGTAAAAAAAAGAGATAGCACAAATAGCATTTAAAAATCTGTTCATACAAGTAATGGTAGGAAACTCCCGAAGCAGGAGTGATGGTTGATTGATTTTGTCAATTTGTGAAGTTTAGAAGCATAACTAAATTGGTTGAGCACTTCTACACCACAAGGTGTAGAGCCTCCTGAGGTGTTTCATTGCCTGGATGGTGTAAAGGGGAAATGAGGATAAATGGACTCCTGTTCTTCAGAGGAGCTGTGGTCTTTACCTTCAGGTTTTAAATCACCTCCTGGCTTCTAGCACAGACTCTTTGGCTTCCACCTTGGATCCTTCAGCCTTCCAGCATAGACTCTTCAGCCTTCCAGTGCAGACCCATCAGCCTCCAGATAGGAACTTGCATGGGACACTGCAGTGAACTCCAGACATTGGACTGACACCTTCAGTGCCCAGTGTACAGACACTCTGCACATTTCCTCATCCAACTCTGAGGCTGACAGTTATAATTCCTTATACATTTTTATGTCATAGATCTTTTTCTCTAGTAAAACACTGGTTATTCAAGAGAATCAAATTAAAACAATGCTGAGATTCCATCTTACTCCAGAAAGAACAGCTATTATCAAGAAAAAAATATCAAATGCTGGTGGGGCTGTGTGGGAAAAGAAACCCTTCTCCACTGTTGGTAAGAGTGTAGACTGATAAAATCATTTTGGAAATGCATGTGGTGATTCCTCAATAACTAGGACTAAGGGTCCCACTGGACACATATATTCCCCTTCTTGGTGTACTCCCAAAAGAATTAAAAGCATCATAGCAGAGCAATATATACACACCCATGCTTTCAGTGGCACAGTTTGTAATAGCAGCCCAAATGCCCATCAACTGATGAAGATTTTTTTATACAACCGAGCACTATTCGACCATAAATAATAATAATCTTGAGACATTTCTGGGTAAATTCATATACCTTAAAATATAATCTTAAGTGAAATAAATTGGACACAGGTGTAAATATTGTAGTGCTTCTCTGGTGTAAGAAACTGAAATTGTAAATAATGACAAAGACGTACAATAGATATTTTGAAATAGGAAGACAATATTTAAAGTGGAAATTGAACTAGGAAGAGGGAAAAGGGGAAAGGAAGAAAGGTAAAAAAATAGAAAAATTGAAGGAAAAATTGAAGTTAAACTTTGTTAAATAGGGAGGAGAAGAGAGGTTGAAGGGAGGGTAGGGGAATAGAAAAATAGAATCAAGACATACCATGTATAGGCACAAACTCCTTATGAGGTATTTGATCATTATGTACACCTAAAATGTACCAACATACTTAATTTAAAAAATTCATTTCTCTCTCCTCTCTTCCCCCTTCCCTCCATCTTTTGGTTCCCTTCCCATATCCCAAAGATCCATTTCACATTTCCTGTAGTCTATAATCTATTTTGCCCTGTATTTATATTTTGTGGATCTCAAATGAAAGAAAGCTTTTGCTAGAAAGTTTGTGTGTCTGGCTTATTCACTTAACTTTATGGCTTCAAGGTGCATCCATTTTCCAACAAATGACTGGAATTTATCCTCTTTATGGCAGAACAGAACTCTACTGTTTATAAATATCATATTTTCTTAATCCATTCTTTTGTTGATAGATGTTTAAGCTACTTCCAAGACTTAGCTATTATGAATTGGGCTCCTTATGAGCATGGGTATACATGCATCATTGAAATATGACATTTTAAATCTTTTGGGAAGATACCTAGAGTGGGAATAGCTGGATCAAATGGAATTTGTACTCTTAGGTTTCTGAGAAGTCTCCATAGTTGCATTCCTAGTCGTTGTACCAGTTCACACTCCCACCAACAGTGAAGGAGGATTCATTTCGCTGGCAGTCTATCCAGCATTTGCTATTATTTGACTTCACAGATGTAATAATTCTTTCATGAGCAAGATGACATTTGTGTTATTTTAGTTTGTGTTCTTGAAATGGCAAGCAGTGTTGAACATTTTTTCATGCATTTATTGGCCATTTGTACTTCTTCATCTGAGAAGTATCTCTTCATATAAGATGACCATTTGTATTGCATCTTTAAATTTGAGGGCTCTATGTTTTTGAGTTCTTCATATACTCTAGATATTAATACTTTTCAGGTGGACTAGCTATCACATTTTTATCCAATTCTGCAGGTTGTCTTTGTACTCTTTTGGTGGTTTCCTTTACTGTTCAGAGGCTTTTTAAGAATGGTATGATCCCATTTGTTGATTCTTGGTATTATTTCTTATGCAACTGGAATTCTGTTCAAAAAGTCTTTGCCTGAGGCTTTGTCTTCAGGAGTTTTACCTGTTTTATCTTCTAACAAATTAAATGTTGCTCTTTTAATTTTTATATTTTCTAAGGAGTTTTGTTTTTATTCAGTGTATAGTAAAAGATACAAGTTTAGGTTCAGTGTCCTGTATATAGATAGTTTTCCCAGAACCATTTGTTAAAGGAGTAAAAGTATTTGTACTTCATCAAATGTAAAGAAGGTGAGTGTGCCTGGATCCCTTTGTGCATCCTCTATTTTGTTTCACTGATCCATGTATCTGTATTTTGCCTGTATTATGCTGTTTATATCACTGTAGTTTTGTAGTATCACTTGAAGTCTGAAATTGTGATGCCTTCTGCTTTGTCCTTTTTGCCTGGAATTGTTTTTGCTGTTCTATTGCTCTTCTGGCTTCACATGAATTGTATAATTGTTTTCTCTAGTTCTCTGAGGAATAATATTTGTATTTTGACTTGGCCTACATGTTTTGGAGGTATGGCTATTTTGTATTGGTTATGCCTATTCCAGAACAGAGGATACCTTTGTGTTTTCTGATATACATTTCAATCTCCTTTTTCAGAGTAATGTAGTTTTCACTGTATAGGCCTTTCACTTCCTTCGTTAGGTTGATTCCTACATATTTAATTTTACTAATGTTATTGTAAAATATATTTTGTCTAAACTTCTCTCTCAATGCGTTTATTTTTGGTATATTGATGGTATTATTTTGGACTATTGACTTTGTACCCTGCTATGCTTCTGAATTAGCTTATTCTAGGTGTCTTTCGGTGATCTTTTTGGAGTCATCTATGTAGAGTATCACATCATCTTCAAATAATAAAAATTGAGCTTTTTTTCCTACCCATATCCATTTTATTTCTTACTTTTGACTGTTCTGATTAATATTTTGATAATATTAAATAGGAGCCATGACAGTGGGCACCCTTGTCTTGATCCTGATTTTAGAGGGAAAGTGTTCAACTTCTTACCATTTAATACAAGGTTGAATGTGTGTTTATCATAGATGGATTTTATCAGATTGAGATAAAAAAATTGTAAAACTTTCCTTCATTGTTTTTGTTATGAAAAGATTTTGGGTTTTGTTAGTGCTTTTGTGCATATATTGAGATAATCATGTTAATCATGTGATTTTTATTATTGTTTCTCTTTAGAGGATACGTTTATTGATTTGTATATGCTGAAACATCCTTGTACCCTTGGGATGAAGCCAACATGGTCATGCTGTATGATTTTTTTCTTGATTTCTTACATTGTGTTTTTATAGTTCCTTATTAAGGATTTTTATATCTATTTTCATTAAAGACATTGACCTATAGCATGCTTTTTTGGAGGGCCCTTTTCTGCTTTAGCAATTAGGGTAAATGTTGCTTCCAGGAATAAATTTGGAAGTAGTGCTTTCCTTTCAATTTCATTAAAGACTCTAAGAAGTACTGCCATTAGATCATCTCTGAAGTCCTTGGAGGATTTGACATTGAATCCATTGAGATCTCAGCTCTTATTTGTTGGTAGTTTTAAAATACTTTTCAATATCATTACCTGATATTAGGTTTTTGAGGAATTTTATATCTTCATTCAGTTTTGGAAGTTCATGTGTACATAGGAATCTATGCATTTTTCTGAATTTTCTATTTTAGTAGAATCTGGTTTCTCAAAGTAATTAGCAATGAATGATCTTTTCATTTTATGCAGAATGTGTTATGATTTTATCTTTTTCATTTCTAATAGCATGCATTTGGATTTTTTGCCCATTTTGGTAAGACTGGCTAAGGCACTGTCTGTGTCATTTATTTTTTCAAAGAACCAACTCTGATTCATGCATTGTGAGTTTCTTTTTTCAGTTTCAGTCTTATAATTTGTTCCTCATGCTACCTTTGGATTTGGATTGTTCTTTTTTGTCCAGTATTTGGAGTGCATCAGATCATTTGAGTGTGTACTTTTTTGATGTGAACATTTGCTGCTATTCATTTCCTTTTTATGGCTGCTTTCCTCTTTTCCCATAAGTTCAGATACATTGTGCAGGCATTATCATTGATTTAGGAACTATCTAATTTATTCCTTAATTTTGTAGAGGCCCATTGATTGCTCAAGATGATATTATTAAATTTCCATGTGTTTGCATATTTTATGTGATTTTATTTGCCATTGATTTCTAGTTTCATTGCACTATGATCTGGCAATATGAATGAGATACTTTTGATTCATTTGCTTTTACTTAAGCATGCTTTATCTGCTGCTATGAGATCTATTTTGGAGAATGTTCCATACACTAAGAAGAATGTGTATTCTATTGTTGTTGGGTGGAGCACACTGTATATATCCATTAATACAATTTGTTCAAATATTTGGTTCAACTTTGACACATTTTGTTATTATTTGTCTATTTGATCAGCCTATTTGTGACAGTGGGTCATTGCATTCGCCCATTACAATTGTATTATTGTTTACCTGCTTTTTAATGTCCTGTCTTTTTTTGGGGTTTGTTTTATGAAATTTAGCATGCTTTATTTGGTGCATAGGTCTTTATATTGCTATCTCTTCCTGTTGAAGTATTTCCTTAATAGTTAGTGAAGTTTGTTGTCTCTTCTGATCAGCTTTGACTTGAAGTCCACTTTTTCTTGAGCTAAGATAGTTATTCCTGTTTTTTTCTGGGTTCCCATTGCATGGAATATTTTTCAATGTCTTGATTTTTAATCTAGGAATTTTTTGAATTAAATATGTTTATTGACTACCATATATTTTTGGGTTTTATTTCTTCATTCAATCTTCCAATCTATGTGTTTTGATTGGTGAGTTCAGTCCATTCATATTAAGAATTATTACTAAGTAATATTGACTTCTTTTTCTCATTACACTTTTCTTGTTGCTGATTTTCTAATTATTTTTATTTTTGTTTAGCTGCTAATCCCATCAGCTGCATTTATTCTTTTACATTTACTAGAATTGGTAGATTCATTGTGTTTAGGATATCCTTGAACATTTTTGTATCTTTGAGAATTTTGGGGGGTGCTCACAAAATTATTTAGGTGACCTTTATTATGGAAATTTCTTCTTTTGACATAAATTTTGAAGGAGAATATAGCAGCATATATAAGCCATAGTTGGAATTTGTTATTTTTTATTACCTGAAACACTTTACTTACAGCCCTATTGAATTTTAAGCTTTGTGTGGAGAAATCTCCTCTAATTCTAATGGGTTTAATTTTGTATGTGATTCATTGGTTTTTGTCAACAGCTTGAAATTATTTTCCCTCTAATGAACTTACAGTTCATTGAGTATTATGTGGCATGGAGAGGTGTTTTTCGGTCATGAGTCTGTGATTTGCTATCCCTCACTTACCTGTTTGTTTATTTTCCTGTATTTCGGAATTTTTCTTCCATTATTTCTGTGAATAGGTTTTTTATGCCATCTGTGCTGTCTTCTGATTGTTTCCTTATTCCAATTACTCTGAGTTGAGTCTTGCTTGCATCATGTAGTATTTATTGAATACACTTTCACATTGTATTCTTGCTTTTAAAGTGTATTTGAGTAGTTGGTATTTGAAGACATCATTATCTTATAGTTCTCATATTCTATTTCTTGTTGGTCTCTTCTGCTGCCAATACCTTCAACATAATTTGTAATCTCTTATATTGATGACTGAAACTATTTCATGGATTCCAATTTTTGTAAGTTGGTCGTTCATGGTTTGTATTCTTTTGTTTAGCTCAACTTTTTCTTAATTTTACACTCACTTCTATGACCTGTTTAGTTATAGTTTCTGTTATCCTCCTGAGTACAACTTTTACCTGTTTTCCAACCTCCTCTGTTAAACTTTTGAATAATTTGGGTAGGTGATTTATATGAGTCTCCTTTATGACACTCCTTGCATTGGCTTCGGAGGAGTTGAGAGTTTGGGGTACCATTTTGTTACCAAGTTTTTTCATGCTTCTGTTGTTTTTGTTTGTTTTGTTTTGTGCTGATATTTGCAGATACTTATAGTGGAAAGACTTTTTTGCTAGTTTGGAAATGTCTTCATTTAGTCTTCTTCAGTGATGTACTTTGGACATTGTTCAATAAAGTTCTTGCCTCTGTCACAAGATCTGATGACCTTCGTTAATTTTGATGGGAAGATGCAATGTAATTGGCCCAATAATAGCAACAATTTTGCAATACTAGTAATAGCAAGCAAATCACCTACAGTAGTATTACCCAAAACAATTTAGATATTAACATACCCTAAGAAAAAAAATATTTATTTTAACTCTACAGAAGAAATCCACAACTATAATTTAAACATCAAGACAATCCAGGTATTGACCCACAGCTAATATGCACTATATTCCCGCTAGTAGCAGAAAATAATCTGAAAGTAATTTTGTAGAGTCAACTGTCAAACATCAATAAACCTTTATGTTTATCCAATTAAACATATAGGCGTTGGGAACGGGGAATACAAGAAGAAAATCTTGAGATCATCGCCTCTATAATGAAGACGATAGAGAGATGCTTCAGGGACACTTTGAGGAGTTAAAGCATGTTTACAGAAGTAAGTAAAGACAATAGAAGAAACTCATGAGAAATAGTTTAAAAAGTAGAAAAATAAACCATACAGAGATAAAAAAAAAAACAAGGAAGATCTTATAGGAGGACAATTAAAAAGGAGAAGAGAAAAATAAAGAAAACCAAAAACAGAAAAGATTCAAGGAAAGAGAACAAAGGAAAAGTCTCCACTTCAGTAAACTAGTGAAGAATAAAAAGCAAAGAAAAGCACTACACACGTGTGTGTGTGTGTGCACATGCGCTTGAGAGAGAGAGAGAGAGAGAGAGAGAGAGAGAGAGAGAGAAGTAAAAGAAAATTTTCTGTGATTTAGAATGCATGCTTTTCTTCCAGAATCAATATTATATTTGGGGAGCAGTGCCCAAGTCAAGATATGTCCCTGCTCATATCAGTAGCTGCAGAAGGCAGTCAGACCCCAGGTTTGTGCGGGAACCAAGCAGCAGCATGTAGTCATGCAAAGGTATCAATGCAGCAGCTCTCAATTTTAGAGCAACCTGGAATGGTTCCGGCCTCTGGCAATGGAAGTGGGGCCTGTGTCCTTATCTGAAACAGCTCAAGAGCTCTCTTTCCAGTCTGCTTCCTAATTACATTTGTCTTCTGTGGTTCTTTCTCATCCAGTCACTGTGGGATCATAGCATTTTTGTTGTTATTTTTGCAGTGCTGGGTATCCAACCCAAGGCCTTGCACATGTAGTCATGCACTCAAGTCCTGAGCTACAACCCCGAACTACTTCCTTTTCACTGTGTTTTAGTGTGTGTCCACAACTTTCTCTTATGTGTTCTTTTTATTATTTTTATTCATATATTACTTCTTCTCTTTAATTTTTTATATGCATAGAATTCTCTATACTTTTCTCCTTTGTTTTTTATTGTCACTGCATAGATAGTATTGGAGCCACATTCTGTGCTAGTGGTGGCTTCTTTCATGTAATAAGCAAGTTATAGTCTTTTGTATATTCATAATAACTTCAACTCCAAATTACCTCCTGAATCCTCACGTCACTGGAGACTATTTAGATTAGTAAGAATATTGTATCAGTTAGATTGGATATTAGTATTTAAGAATGACCAAAAAAATGCAATATTTGACTGGAATATCACACAAGATGCAGGAAAGAATTATTCAACAAAGTACACTTGCAAAGAGAGTGCTGCACATTGGAAAAGGAATATCACTCTTCCCATGATACATTCTTCCTTGTAGCAGGAAATCAATTCCAGTAATGGCTCTGAGTTTTCTGGGCCTCTTCACTTTACTTCAGGTAGTAAATATAATTTATGTGATTGGTAAATTTGAGATAAACAGACAAATATTTATCATTCAACCTCTTACTTTCCTTTTCCACTTGTGATCCAGTTCCTAGTGTGGAGAAGATATTCTTGTTAGCTCCTCTTTGCAACAAGTCTTTTCTTTGCTGGATTCCCCATGCAAAATGACCTGAATTTTTCCAGTGCTGCTTGTGTGTAAGAATTGTATATATTCCAAATTAGGGTGGGGAAAATTAATGTATACCCATAAGCCAAACACAAAGAATAAATTTGTTTTCTGGCACTGGCAAATTGTAGCTCACTGGCAGAGCACTTGCATAACATGTCCTGGGCCCTGGGGTCAGTACACCAGCATCACACACACACACACACACACACACACACACACACACACGTTACATTTTGCTTATAATTTCTATGATGCAGATTTTCCAGTGTATAAATTATATTTCAAAAAATTGCTTTACACATATTTACCCAACATTTTATGCCCAATCTTCTCTATCTTTATACAAATTATTCTCATTATATTTTTCTCATTTCATTAACTCCTCTATTTTTGCCCACATCGATCACCTTCTATGTTACTTATATTTTTTCTTGTATTTCTTTGGTTCCTTAATAAAACAAGTCTCTTCTTTTATTTCTTCTGTTTTTCTTTCCACCTATTTATTAATTTAACACAGTAAATATCCAATGGTTATAAAAACAAAATGTTCTCTTTTCTTAAATAAGTAAGGAAGGAGAGAAAATGTCTGTAAATCATGTATCACATAGGGATTTGTACCTAGAATATGCTGTATAAAAAACTGTAATTCAACAACAAAAACAATCTAATTTTTTAAAAAGAATGGTTATTTCCTCAATAAAAATGAAGTTATTGAATGAATATGTCTCCAAAGAAAATATGCAAATTTTCAAAAATATATGACACTTTCCTCACCATCATTAGTCATTATAGAAACACAAATCAAAACTAGTTAGTTACTACTTTACACCAGTTAAACATAGTTATTCTTTTAAATACTGGAAAATGATAAGTATTGGCAAAGATGTGAAGAAATTTTAACTCTTTCTTTTGGTGGTACTGAGAATTGAACTCAGAGCCTTGTGCATGCGAGGCAAGTGCTCTACTACTGAGCTACATCCCTGGCCCCCATTAACTCTTGTCCATAGTTGATAGAAACTAAAATGGTGTAGGTACTATGGAAAGAACTGTGTTGTTTCCTCAAAAAGTTTTGTGTAGAATTACCATGCAGTCCCATAATGTTATTTCTATGTATATAGTGAAAAGATTTGAGGCCAAAGAATCAAACAGATACTTCTGTGCTTGTCCATAACTGCACTATTCATAATTGCCAAAATGTAGAAACATCCCAAATGTCTATCAACAGATGAACACATAATCACAACGTGACATATAATACAATGCAATGTTACTCAGTAATTAAAAGGAATTATTCTGTTATCTACTAAAAATGGATGAACTTCCAAACTATTATTCTGGGTGAATTGAGACAGAGAAAAAGGATAAATATGAGATTTCAGTCACATGAAATATCTAGGTAAACTCGTAAAGACAGAAAGTAGATTAGAAGTTACCTGGCACAGGTGAAGAGAGAAATGGAGTTACTGCTTCACAGGTACAGATTTTCTGTTTTGGATAATAAAAACAGTTCTGCAAGTGGATAGTGCTAATGGTGATACAACATTGTAAAATTAATAGCACTGAATTGCATTTAAAAATAGTTAAAATAAAAAATTATGTTAGGAGCATTATACCATAATAAAAACTAAAAGCAATTAAGGTAGAAAGATGGTGGATAATAAAACTTTAATACTTCAATCTCTTTCAAACATGTCACTCGCACATAATAGATGTATAAAGTTGGGCAAATCATTTCAATCTCAAACTAACTTTTGTCATGTGTTAAGCTGGAGTCATACCTGACTTCCGGACATGTGCAACTGTGGGTTTGAAGCTCATTTGCAATCTAATAGGGCTAAAGTGTCTAATATATAATTAACATGTTATTTAACGTTTCTTCTAGATACGATCTTTACCCAAAGTTTCCACATCACATTAAATATCACTACCACATACTTAGGTACTCGAAAAGAGAAATATGTTCACCTTTCTCCTCTTGCCTACCCCATACTCATTCCACTACCAAATTCAGCCCATTGTACTTCCAAGATATATCTCTTATCTGTCACTTCTTCATTGTCATAGACACTGTCACTACCTAGACTATAACAAAGCCATTAAATTGCATTTGCTACTTGATCTCTGAATTCTTCTGCTTTCCATGGAGTAATCACAGTGCCTACTGACTGTGTAAATTGGAATATACAACCTTCTTTTAAACTATCCAACTGAGTCAGGTGTGGTAGCACATGCCTCTAATCCCAGCATTTGGGAGCTACAGAGTGAGCTCAGGGCCAGCCTGAACCACATAGTGAGACCCTGTCTCAAAAAGACAAAACTAAACTAAACTAACTGAACTAAACTAGACTAAGCTAAATAAATTATCCAGTGGTTTCCAATGAGCTCTGAGTAAAACCTAGACTTTTTAATATGTTCTATATGTTCGTGAGTGATCTAGCGTTTACATATGGTTCTCCTTTATCTGGGGCTTCTCTTTCACCACTCTGCACAGTCACAGCTTCATTCCTTGGGCTGCGAAGCCTTTTCTCTTCAGTGCCCTTGCATATATTGTGATGCTGTAACACTGTTAGCTCATCCAATATCTGGCTTAGGCTCAAATGCCAATCCCACAGAACAGTTCACTATGCTCCTGTATTTAATATAGGTTCTTCAGTTGTTCTCACAGCAACAGAATAGTGGTTTGAGTACTTGTTTCTTGCTAATTTTTATACCACAATGTAATGTCTACTAGAACATGCATCATAGCTGTTTAATTCATCACGGTATCTTAGCACTACCATAGTGCTCTGTTGGGCATTTGATAAATAACTGCTAAATGACTCAGTAGGTAAAACAAGCAGCAACAATGTGGTACATATTAATATCTATGTGTTTCATGAATATGTACAATTGTATGTATTGACCTCACTCATATAAAGCAATTATATTAGTACGGCAATATATTCTCATTTCAATCAGTTAGAGCACATTACTTGAATATTATAATTTCTACACAGATTCTGTCCATTTAACAGTAAATGACAAAGTATTTTGTGAGGGTTTCAGGAGGACCTATCAAACTGAACATTCTTGTCTTTCTGGCTTGCGCACATTGTAAATAACCTAATCAAAATCCAGGGCAATCACTCAAAATGTGACTCAAAAATGTCAGATGTTGTGATGATCTAGTGATATTGCACTATCTGCTAAATTTACTGTGATGTTTAAAAATTAATATTTTTTGAGTTAACCTCTACTTACATCCAAATGTGTGAACACACACATGCACACACATTTACAATTGTATCCATAGATTTGTAAAAAGAAAAACAACTTTGGCAACCCATTTGGGACCCTTTGTGTCTGCCAGCAGCTATTCCTAATTCCCCCATTCCTATTGCCTATTCCTTCAATAAGTTTTTCTACTCTTAATTTTTTTCTTTACCCTTTAAAATTTCAGAAAGTACATTGGTGATAACAGAGGTCACGCTCAACCATGTTATTCAGAGGTCTAGATAATGAGAGCTGGCATAGATGAGCTTTAGGGGAGATTACAGGGCTCCCATTTTATGACACTTTTTAATGCTCCTTTGACTAAGTGTTTGTTGATGTCCAAATCAACTTTCCCTATTAGATGCTCTGTAAGCTCTTTATCTTGGTGAAATTGACAATAGAAAGCTACCTCGCCAAGTTAATTAGCTTTTTCATTAACTTTTTCTAGCTATGGCATTACTTTGCTCTAAATATAATGAGTGTTTTGAGGTAACAAATTTAAGCAAGGATCATACAATTCTATTTGGGAGGATATAGACATCCCTTTAGTCAACTTTCATTAGACTGGGTTGTGACCAAAGGACAGGAATGTAAGAGAAGGTTATGCTCTCTAACTGAAAGTAGTTTAAGTGTGTTATTAGGTACTTCACTTGGTTTAAAATCTTAATTAAAAGACAAGAAACCTTTAGTACTTATCACTTCATATTAACGCTCTTGTGCATGAAAGCTAGCTGCTCACTGCAAATTACATTATCTTAATGTTTCTAGTTCACAGTGAAAGAAAAATGTGGCCTGAAGTAAGGTAAGGCCATAAAACACTTGTCCAAGAAAGGCTGGTGGCCATCATGTAGTCAAAAGGATTTCAAAGACTTTATTTTTTTTCTTTGTGGTACCAGGGATCAAACTCAGGACCTTGTGCTTGCCAGGCAGGCATTTATGCCACTGAGCTATATCCCCAGCCCAGTCAAAGACTTTAAATAGAGAATCTGTTTCTCAAGTACTGTTTAAAAGAAAGCCCAAAGTAAAATAGATGAAACTGTTAATGGTGTTAATTACTGTGCATACCGCACATTGTTCTAAATCTTGTTCACATGGTAACTCATTCAAGCTTCACAAAACCTCTATTATCTACATCTTGAATTTATAGATGATGAGAAACAGAAAATTGTTAATAACATTCTAATAAATAGTAAATCCAGAATTCAAAAGCTGACATGCTACTTCTGATCCATTGTGTACTATTGCTTCTCTTCAATAAAGCGGAGCTAGCAATTCAGGAGAGAAAAACCACAGGTCCCACTTTAATGAACGCGGAAGAGCTAACTCCAAAGCAATTCTCTTCCTTTGATGTCCCTTACATAGGAATTTACTGAGTGGTTGCAATAATGACACGATCAATGCCAAACATCAAAAACCAAAATGTTCCAATACACCATCTGACATGCCAAGAGAAATAGGAACTTCACTAGCTGAAAGTTTCTAGTGACAGGATTACAGGTGCCAGTGTTACAAAAGAGACATATTTATATGCTAATTGAAGAGGGACTACATTTTTAAAGACTCAAGTTTTTTGATTGACTTTGAACTCCAACTATTACTTACATATGCGCCCCAAAATGAAATTCATGCTATAAAATTTTTCATAATGCCATAAGGGGCACTGATATAACACTCCTGGAGTATCTGGCATATTAGCTAAGGAGACAGGAAATTCAGGTAGTCCTGGAGCAGGCCCTTAGTTGAACATCCCTTACTGAAAGGAGATTCATATCAATCGTATATCATAAACTGCAGAGTTCTCATTCTAGATATTTCCCCATCTACACTCTTTTTTCCCCCACAGATGAGTTGATTCCTTTACAGATGATGAAATCTTGAAATTCAGATAAAGCTGCTTATCCTAGGTTTAGATTTCTATGAAGCATAAAGGCAGGCATACTACTGGCCAATGTGATGTCATTCTGTTGTCCTTGAGACTTGTTAACTCAAAAATCACTTCTCAAAGGAACTATCTGGGAGTACCTGGAAAGTTTCACATATTTGATAGATACTATTTTATTTATGATGAGGGTTTTTTCCATACCAGTGATTTCCATTTGTTTAATTCATAATTCTGCCTATCTACTGAGATATATGAAAATATCTAAATTACTTGTGATACAACTGAATAAAATTTCACTTACAAACAGGAAATTATTTTTGGAGAATTATAGCAATTAATTTTCTTACTACTGATTAACTGATCTCATTTACATTAGTATAGGTTTTAGGAAAATATATCAAAATGAATTTTTAAAATGTGTCAAACTTGCAAAAGCACTTGCAGATAAAAGTCATGCTAGTCTTATTGAAGGAAATACTTATCTATTCCAAAAATATTTTTTAAAAAGAGAATCCCTTATTTCTTCAGTGTCTGACAAGCCAAAATTGATGTTACAGTTTTTTCATTTCTTACTCAAAAATTCCAGAATGAGACCAGAGGCTTAGTGTAATTTTGTGTAAGAAATATTGCACCTATAATGTCCATCTCCAAATGTCAGTAAATTACTTTCGAGGGCATCTGTTTTAATTTGTATTGCTCATGGTCACTCACAGAGGCAAAATACTTATCACCATGCAGAGGCTGACTGGTCTCCAGCTCCCCATCTTGCTCCTACCTCCCATTCAGCCCTGGAGAAAGGAACAGGGTGGCTGCCTATGGTCTTGCACCATTCCTGTGCACATTAGGAAACTTTCCAAAAGGACAGCAATAAAACCCAGTGGGGAAGTGACTCCAAATGCCTGGCAAGTGTTACAGCAAAATCAGTCTTACTGGTGACACAGGAAACATAAGTGGCCCTCAAAATGGAAGAAACCAAGGTTTATTAAGCCATCTGGTCAAAAGAAGTTAAGTACTTCAAATTCTTAGCCATGAGCTCTAGTGGAACAGGGGTTTTATAAATTTGTTTCAGTTGGGTGGGGAGTCAGGGGCAACCTGAGCAGAATTTTTCAGAAACAGAAGCTACTTTTACAGAAGAAATTTTAGCAGGTACGGTTATCTTATGAGGCTACAGTAGATCTTAGGCACAGCAGGTACCAAGGCTGTTTCAACTATGTGGTTCGAAGATAGAACAAAGAGAAGCTGTTGGAACAATGTGGTTACAAAATAGAACAAAATGAGAACAGAATATTATCTAATGGGTGGGGCTCAGTGTTGAGACCTTAGAAAGAGGAGGGAGTCCCAAGGTGGTCTATTTTTCTGTCTCAGAAAAATGTGTTACAACAGAGAGGCCCAGAGAGAATCCACTGAAAATACAAATACTCTTTAACAGGGACAGGGGATCACACATTGAATAATACACTTAACCTGAAGGATAATCCATGTGGACCAACAAAACATGTGGCTCACAAAAGGGAAAAGTGACGCCATCACAGCAGAGCAACACCACCCCTATCCCTGCTCTCTCTGAGGAGCAGCCATTTTGAAAGCATCCCAAATAGCCTGAGGGACTGAATTAGCACTGCAAAAGCCAGATCCTCCTGACAGACACACAGGGAGCAAAGAAAGTGACCCAACTGTAGGAAGGGAGAGGTGAAAAACCATGAAAGGTACCTATAGATCACATAGGCAGTAACCCGGTAGGTATCACATCCACATCACTGGAAACTTAGGGCAGGATGGAGCAGGACTAAACAGTAGGTACAGAGTGAGCTCTTCCCCGTCATTTCCAAAAGCATACGAAAACTTGAACCAGCAGGAAATCGTGAACAATAATGATCATAATGCTCGGGAGCAAGGAGCAGGAGGGGAGTCCCTAAACCAAAGGCAGGTATTGCATTAGAATCTGCTGGATAGGGAGAAAATAATTCTCGACGTGGGGTCAGCTCAGAATTTGAGCTCAAAACAGGCAAACAATTTTGTTTTTTGTCTTTGGATTTTTGGTTTTTGTGTTTTTTCTGTTGTTGAGAGGATTAATTGTCTGACTAAATTTGCATGTCTGTATATGGGTTCATATATTTACACTTCGAAGATAGCAATGGATAAAGCAATAACCACTGTTGAGACCATGTCACCTTGTCTATAGATTAGTTGTGATTGTACTATTTTTTATGCTAATTGGTGACTGTTTATTAATATGTTTTTGTACTTTTTTTTTTAAATAATAAAAAAAAAAAGAATTTGAGCTCAAAGGAAAAGAGAGTGCAGGTTGGGGCAGAGAACCTCTGGTGATAGTCAGAAAATATCTAAAGCAAGGTAACAGAATTTCCTCCAGCTCAAAGGAAAGTGAGTTATTGGATATTCCAGAAGGCAAAGGAGAGCTCAGTATCAGAAGAATTGTTTCACATCCTCCTCTTCTTGAAATAACAGGCCAAAGACAAAATACCAGAAAGAAAAGACCAGAATTAACTGCACCCTTAGCACAGCTTGAGTCAGGGTGGCAAGCTCAAAGAAACTGACACCTCTCTCAACTTCTGGGCAGCCTGGTACTGATAGATGGAAAATTATTGTGGCTGGTGGGGAACAGATACTGACTAAAGCTAAAAAGGTTCTTTGTGGAGAGTAAGCCTCTAAGGCATAGTGGTCACATGGGAATTACACGTACACTCTCATTTGATCTGGATCCCCATCAGATACTGTTTTCTGTGGGGTTATTTTGTATTTCTTTGTTTTATTCTATTCTGTTTTCTTCTCTTGTTTTATTTTTTTGCTCTTATGAAGTTGCTGTTTCTTTGCTTTCTCTCTTCTCCCCATCCCTTCTCTTTAATTCTTGCTCCTGTGTCCATATGTATTATTTTCTTGTTTCCTATATTCTACATTTATCAAGATTTACCATAATTCTGTTCTCTCTCATTGTGATCTTTTACATTTACCTTATGATTTCCCTATTGCATTGTTTTTTGGTTGTACTTATCCTTAACTTTGGTTGTACTATCCTTAACTTCTTGGGCCACTTCTCTATCTTTCAGGTACGCAAATATATCATCAGGTGTTTACAACCTTGCCTGTCTCCCTATCCAAGATTACATCTCCCTTCTTCATCCTACCTCCATCCCCAAAACTATCTTCTAAAAACTTTCAAAATTTACCCTTTATTCCTAATATCAAAGAACTCCAACAGAATCTGACCCCTTATCCAGTTTTTAAACTTAAATTTTCTACCTACTTTTCCACCTACTGAATTAACATGTTCACTATGGAGTCATAATTCATATATCTCATGGTCAAGCAGTATTGATTTGAACTCAATCACTGCACTGGCTTGAACCTCTGGTGGTGATATGTAGTGAAACATGCATGACTATTTCATTAGGAATGTTGCACCACTTTAGAGAGGGTCTTTGATTACACTAATGCAAAGAAAGGCATTGACTAAGTAGAACCGATGTCATCATAGTACAGTTCCTTAAAGAAAATATTAAAATGGTCCAAAAATACATTAATATGCTAATTTGTGGTATAGCAGTTGTAAATGTATACTTTATACACGAACAATGGGGCACATGTAAGTTTTCCATGTTAAAATTTAAAGAATCAATTATTGATGAACTATTAATGAACATAAATTTCTCTGAATTAGTAAATTAAATAAATTTGTTAATTATTATGAAAATTTGTTAATTGGTATGAATAGCATTCATTAACATTTATATTTGGGTAGCAAGTATTCAAATTCAAGCAATTAACTAGACTCAAGATTCAGTCCATTTATAGACTTTTTACTAATTTTATCAGCAAAATGACAGATAAAGCATTTGAATTCGCTTGTACTCCACTGGTTCAACCTGCCTAATGGGGCAGTCATAATGTACTAGCAGCAGTTCAAACAAGCAGGAATGTGTTAAGTCCTTATTGCATCCATACTTGCTTTTCATTTTTTTCACATCATAGACCCAATGCTAATAAAATGTACTGTAGAGTGTTGTAAAGAATTATATATGTGGTAATCATAACAACTAATTTGAAGACAGCAATATGCAATATAACCATTGGGGAATTCTTACCATCTTGTTTAATGAAGCACTGTGCCATTTCTAATGTTTTTTATTACTTGCTGTTGTCTTTAATTGTTTGGCCAATATTGCATTCTTGCATCTGGTAATCTGTACAACTGCATTGAAGATGACAGTATGTAATATAACAACCATTATTAATTCCTATCATCATGTATCACCACCGGTGAGTGGCTCAAGCTATCTTGAAATCCTGTATCATTTTTATTGTTTTTGTGTAGTTTTGTTTTTGTCTTCATTGTTGTTATTTTTTGATTTTTTTCTCTTTAAAAAATAAAAAAGAATGATAGAAAGCTCTTCTAGAACTCCTTGTGGTCCAGAAAGCTACACATCTGTAATCCCATGGAAAAGTTATTGAAATGCAAATAGGTAAATTCCAATCTACCACTACCAGTGAATGCATGGTGAGAATAAAGACTATAAGGCATATCTGTAGTTGTGGGGAACCAAGGGTGTCCTAAGCCTAGCTAGTAATATGACTAACCCGAACAAAGGCATTGACCCAAGAACAAACTCAGGTTTTATTTAATTTATGAAGAGAGGAGTGGCTCAGGGATGAGTGACTGAGAATGGCAGGAAGTACTGGGTGATTTGGGCTGGAATAGGTAGGAGGCCTGAAATCATCTTTGCAATTTGCAGAAAGAGATATGCTGAAGAGTAATCTGCATAACATTAGTCCAGGAAGTATCTAATGATTGGGGTTTGGTGCATCAGTTCTGATGTATAATTATTATGCCCTGAGAAGTCATAGCCTCTTATCATGAGGATTGATCTTACTAGCTCATGCATATTATTTGGGAGCTGTAGGTGGTCTTCACTGACCTGTCACATTGCTTTAAGGACTAGATATCAGAACCTGGCTAGATCCATTTGCATTGCTTGAAGACTACTGAAGGGATTAAGGAAATGTCCTAGCCAGCTCTGTACAAATCAATACATGGAAATAGGGCCAGGTTTAGCCAAAAGAGAGACAATTGTTCTTTCAAGGAGAATCATCCAGGTGGTCCTCTACAGAGAATAAAAGTATAAATTTTAAGACTGACTACACATAAGTACTGTATGATTGGATCTGTTGAAGCTGTAATAAACAGTAGTAATTCTCTCTTCAAAATATAGTGACAGGGAACAAAACATTTAATTTGACACTATCTCAAGACAAATGAAGCCAAGCACACATCACTGGAAGGCAGAATTTAACTGAAAATGTCTTCATATCTATTATAATCTCTCCTCACCCTACTTGAATTTAACCGCTACGCCAACCCAAGATATCCCAACCACCCGAAGGTAGATCCATGCAGCATCAAAAGTAGTCATCAGGTAACAGAATGCTACAAACTAATTAAGGAAGAGGTAAGAAACTACACAAGTTCAAAGAGGACATAACCTCTAAAATAATGGAACTAACATACAAAATAACCAATGTAACTAGGAGAGAAACAAAAATATGGAAGAGCTGACCAAAACTGTTCAAGCATAGATGTCAAATTTACTAAAGTTATAGAGTCCATGAATGTGTTTAGAAAATAAATACTACAGGTAAAAAATTGTACAGAATGCATAAATTACAGAAATGACTAACCTGAAAACAGATTTGAAATTCATGACAAAATACTAAATTATGACAAGTTCAGAGAAGTTTTACAAACAATAAAAGAACAAGAAACAGACAACAGCTACTAGTTGACTCTAAGAAGACAAACCTGTCTTAATGGAGTAAAAGAGAAATTTTAAAAAACAGACATGGAATAAAAAAAATTCTATTCACAGCAATCATGTTAGAAAACTTTCCAAATATGAGGAAAAATTTCAACATAGAGGTAGGTAAGCAAGGCTGACAGAACACCAACAATGATGCAAAAAACACCTGTCTACCTCAAATCATACTCAAAATTCTGGATATTCAACAATAGTAAAAACACAATCTTAAAAGAGGTCAGAAAAAAGAAAAGTGTGTGAAGGTAAAATCATTACGCTTATAGGAGTCATTTCACCAAAGACTTTAAAGCCCAAGAGAGCCTAAAGGAAAGATTGTAATGTCCTAAAAACAAACAATTTCCATTCCCAAAGAAACCTTGCAAAATATTACTTTAAAATAGACCAAGAAATACATACATACTATAACAAAGAACACTTTAAGAATTACATGCACACGAAAACATTACTCTAAAAATTATGCAAGAATATCCTAGACAGAGGCAATAAAACAAAGAAAACTAAAAACTCAAATGGAAAGAATACATGAAAGAAGGCAAATAGCAAAATGATAAAATTAGGGTATCATCATCACAAAAAGAACACAATGACAAAAATTAATTACTTTTTCAATATAATTCTCAAAGTAAATAACCTTAACTCCCCAAATAACAGACATATATTGGCAGTACAGTTTGAGCATGTTTCAACCAAGAAACTCATCTAATTCTAAAAGAAATCCATAGATTAAAAATCAAAGGAGAGAAAACCGTATTTCCTTCATTCAGACACCAGAACCAAGCAGGAGTAGCAACTTTACTCACAAAAGTGAACTTCAAGCTGAAACTGTTTAGAGGCAAAAAAGCTCACCACATAAAAGTTAACAGAACTCAATAGGAATAGAAAAATATATAAATATTTGTACATCTAATATTGGCGCACTTAAACTCTTAAAACAAATACTGAAGTGTTCGAGATCCTTCCCATAGTGCCAGTTCTTGCAGATGTCTGTAATGGGTTCCAATCTCCTGCCTGGGATACGGTGCATGGAAGGAAAGGAAAAAAGAGCAAAAGGCAAAGTAGCAAGCGCAGGGTCCTGAGTTCGATCCCCAGTACAGCA